>JAECUM010024765.1:0-37035 GCA_016617855.1 Megalonaias nervosa
ATTTAACCCTAAATGACCAGCCAGAGGAGTTTCATTGGCCAAACTAAGTATTTCCTGTCTGTAAGATTTTGGAACTACAATCTGATAATTCACTGACCACTCGTCACCAGCAGTTACTTAGGAGGTCTCCATTTTCTCATAAGAATTCCGTTATTAATGAAATAACAGACAGGTACTTCAGTGGCTTCAGTTTCACTAATGGCCCTCTGAAATAAACAGGAGATCTCAGGATCTTTTTCCTGTTCGATGACAAGTGATTGTCGTTTATCACCCTGATTAGATGAAAGAGAATGAGTAGTTAAAAGAGGATCACTGTGATCAGTACCTTTTGATTGATCCAAACAAGGAGGGAAAGTGACCTCCTCAAAAGCCTGACCAATACATGTGTCAGCTAAAGGAATATTTTCCTTATCAAAATCATTCTCAAGAGCTTTCTTTGCCATAGCTCTAGTAACTGCACAAGCTGGGTGCAAATCAGGGTATTCTTTTTCAATATGAGGATCAATTTTCTGATCCAAAGAAGGCTTGTCAGTTACAAGTGGATTAACCACAACCTTGTCTCCAGCTAGGTCGTTACCTAGTAACAAATGAATGCCCTCAATGGGTAAAGAAGGCGCAATACTGACTGTCACAGGTCCTGAAACTAAGTCTGATGTCAAATTTACAGAATGGAGAGGAACCTTAACAAAGCTGCTCTCTTCTCCTTGAATGAGAACACTCATTAGAACAGGACTTCTCAGAAAAAGGCAAAGTTCCTGATAATAAAAGACTCTGAGAAGCTCCTGTAACCCTTAAAATTTTAATAGGGATAGGATTGGCCAAATCACTCAAGAGTGATATAGAACCCTTCAACATGAATGGTTCATACTTCTCCATAATAAAATCGGACTGGGGTTTATCAGACCCAACAAATGTATTGCTTTCAATACATGACCATAACCTTGACCTCTTAGAAATAAGAGCATTTGGGATAGATCTATCTTGATTCTGATGCCTATATTTCAGTTTGAAGCAATCAGAAATAAAGTTCCTTTTTTCTTGCAATAGCTACATGTAGGAAGAGACAAGGATTTTGAATCAAGTTTATCAGAAGCTTGATTATTAAAAGTTGTGCCAGATTGAGTTTTAGAAGAAGTCATCTTATGCTGAAATACTTTTCTACCAGTAGACTGCTGAGTGGAAGCCTTACTTACCACAGGAACTTTATGATTTAAGAAATACTTTTCAGCAGCAAGAGCAGCATTTTCCAAGGTTTCAATCTCATGCTCTTCAAGATGAGTCTTAATGTCATTAGGAATACAGTTCTTGAACTCTTCAAGTAATACAAGTTGTTCAAGACTTTAATAATCATGTTCAGCTTTCTCAGCTAAGCACCATCTCTTAAATAACTGCTCTTTTTCTCTTGCAAATTCAACATAAGTTTGTCCAGCTTCTTTTTTATAGTTCTGAATTTTTGCCAATAAGCCTCAGGGAATAATGCATAACCCTTTAAGATGCATTCCTTAACCAAATTATAGTCAGAACTTTGCTGTACTGACAGGGATGCATAGATATTTCAGGCTTTGCCAAAAAGTACACATTGCAATAATTGAGTACAATGCTCCCTTGGCTATTTCAAATTTTCAGTAAATTTTTAAAATAAATAAAATATTTGTCTACTTCTTTTTCACTAAAAGAGGGTACTAGCCTAAAATATTTTGTAATGTCAAAACCTGAATTTGTATGTGAAGTAGAAATGTGCTTTTCACATGCCAGCTCCATTTCTTTGATTTTAATTTGAAATTCCTTTTCATCCTTCTCTTTTTGCATCTGTAAGTGCATTTGTTCATTCTGTAATTGTATTTGTTCTTTCTGTAACTCCAATTGCATCTGCATTTGTTTATTATTCTCTCTCTCTCTCCTGTCTCACTCTCTCCTCTTTCTCAAATTGCAATTTCATTTGTTTATCATTCGGTCTCCTCTTTTTCCAATAACATTTGTTCTTTTTTTTTCAGAAGTTCAAGCTTCCTTAACTCTAATTCCATCTTGTATTTCATTTTTAATTCCTTTACTTTTATGACAGAGTCTGATACAGACTTAATGACCGAAGCCAAAACACTTTTATCAAAAACATTCTTCTGTACCAAATACTGAATTAAAATGTTTTTAATTTCTTGTTTCGTTAAGGAAGATTTTGCCTCAGAAAGATCGTATTTTCTGGCAAGTTCAAGCAACTCATCTTTTTTTCAGACTATCCAACTGCTCCTGAGTAGGACTAGAAAGAAATGTCGCCACTTTTGATACATTGTGAAAAAAGCCTGAAATATTACTTGGGATTTAAAACCTTGGGGAATTTAAATTTCAGAAAACAATTTCCTGAAATATTTTAGCCAAAATTCATATATCCCAAGACGAGAACCTCAATTTTCTTCTTGTTATGTGTAGGCTCGTAGAAAAGTAACAAAAGAAAAGAGTGAAGCCAACAAGCTTTGTAAATTTAACAAAATAATTTATTTCCCTAGAAAACAAGGTAAAAATATGAAATAGGACTTAATGGTTTGTGAATATAATCCAGAAATTAATCCTAGAATTGAAAAATACAAGTCCTATCACTAAACAGTTCTAATTGAATCCAGGTTCAAATCTCAATGAAGTTCCAATATGGAAGGCGATGACATCAGATGAGGTCATTGTACTGATGGCAACAGTTCCTCGTTGAATCACAATTTATAATGTTCCCATTTAGAATTCCAGAATAAATTTCCACTAAATGTCTTTGTCCCAGAATTTTTATAAAGAAGAGCACTTGTGTGTTTTTTCTAGAGAATATAAATTATTAAATCCACAAAATAGAAGCAGTCTAAATCAACTGGCATCAACAAAAAAAAAACCACCTTGAGCTCTAAAGGTGTAAGAATATGACTGTAAAATCTACTAAAAAACATCTGTTTTAACCCACAATTTTAGATCACATGGTGGCTGACATGACGGGACTAGGTGATCACTAATTTGAACAGCACAGTAAAAAAAATGCCATTTAGCATGTAGCTTAGAATAGCCCTACCTAAGAATCAGATTCTCACGCTGGAAATAAATAAAAAAGAAAGGCTGTTTACAACTTTGCTAACGCGTGGGCCGAACATGACCTTGGTAATAGCCAATCATTTTCATTCAGTGTTTACAAAATCGGAACCAAGATTAAGAACTAGGTTAGCTAAAAATAAAAATGAAGCAAACTTTTGTGTTTTACACGGGTCAAAACGAAAGACTAAATTTACTGGGAAAAATATAAAATCCAGTGAAAATTATCATTACAATAAAATGTAATGAAACAAAAATAAAATAAAAAAGAATTTAAAACTAACACACAAGCATTTTAATTACATATACGTAACAATATGTTAAGCTTTATCAAGACATAACAGGATTTCACAGAAGCCCTGTATTTTTAAACACACTTTTGATCTTATTTCCAGGTCCAGTTGCAACAGACCATTCTTTTGGACTTGGCAGTGACACTTGCGACCAGAATCAGACCATAATGCAGCGACTACAGTCTGACCGACGTCGACGTATTCGTGAGCATCAGCTTCGCATCTTGAAAGGTCAGTTGCAGAAACATTTTGCTTCCCTGTGGACATTGTTTGTAAAATTCAAGGGGATATTCTGAGACTTTTAAGTACTCAAATACATTTAAGATAATGGAAATCACTGACCTTTTGGTGGCAGCAGCTTTACAAATGATGCATTAGGCGCAGGGGTATGGGAAGCTTTATTAAATGTTAATGAAAATAAATAATTATTTTCAGGATAATGGGTTTATCATGCCCTTTTTACTGCAGAGGAGACATGATGGTCATTTACCAAGTGTAAGCAAATCTTTCTGGAATGTCGAAAATGCGAGTGATCCACCTGAAATTGAGGTGTCAAAGTGTGATATACTTGTCATATTCTGGTTATGGGACAAGTTGAGAAATAAATTGAATAACAACAAGAGCATTTTATCTCATTTGCTTTAAGTTTTATTAAACATTTTGAACCACTAGTGTTTTTACTGCCGCCAACCTTTCTTACTGTTGATACAAACTCAGCAGCTTGTAAACATGGGCACATGTTCTTTTCTTCCCTGTGCTAAAAAAATACAAAAACAAATGTGCAGTCATTACTGCAGTTACTTATTCACTCAGTAAAAAGGCTCTATCTTTGCTTTTTTGGTAAAAGGTATGATAAATATAGAGAGTAGACAGAGTTTATTGCTGTAATTTTTAAGGAGAAGACTGGCCAGGTTTCGATGTTCCACCCATGAGAAGTGAAAGCTTGTGGGACTCGGAGTACAACCCCATGAACGTGAACAATGGATGGCCTACTACTAGTGTAACTCAAGTTTCCGCTCCAGCTGTGAGTGTTCATTTGTACCAGACCTTTAAGCATCATCTTTTCTCATTTATTATTGCAACTTTGAAAGATGAGATACAGGTATTACTGTTCCAGTGATAATTTTAGCATTAGCATCAACATTAATGGGTGTCACTATTCTAGTAATGATTTCATGATTAGCATCAATGTTAATGGGTGTCACTATTCCAGTAATGATCTAATGATTAGCATCAACATTAATGCGTGTCACTATTCCAGTAATGATCTCATGATTAACATCAACGTTAATGGGTGTCACTGTTCCAGTAATGATCTCATGATTAGCATCAACATTCGTGGGTATCTCTATTCCAGTGATGATCTCAATATGAATATCTACGTTAATGGGTATCACTATTCCAGTAATGATCTCATTATTAGCATCAAAGTTAATAGGTATCAAGAATCCAGTAATGATTTTAGCATTAACATCAACGTTAATAGTTATTGCTATTCCAGTAATGATCTCGTTATTAGCATCAACGTTAATAGGCATCACTATTCTGGTAATGATTTTAGCATTAGCATCAACATTAATGGGTGTCACTATTCCAGTAATGATCTCATTATTAGCATCAACGTTAATGAGTGTCATTATTCCAGTAATGATCTCATGATTAACATCAATGTTAATGGTTATCACTATTCCAGTAATGATCTCATTATTAGCATCAACATTAATGGGTATCACTATTCCAGTAATGATCTCCGTATCAGTATCAGCATTAATGGGTGTCACTATTCCAGTAATGATCTCATTATTAGCATCAGTGTTAACAGGTGTGACTATTCCAGTAATGATTTTAGCATTAACATCAGCGTTAACAGTTATCACTATTCCAGTGATGATCACAGCATCAATGTTAGTATTCTTTGTCAAAGGCATTTTATACCACTTAGAGCAGCAATAGATAGATCTCTTAATATGTTTAGTAGCCCACAGGATTTTATACACTGTTAAAACCATCCAGATTCATAAAACTGTATAGGCAGTTAAAGGTTAAGTAAAATAATTGACAAATACTCCCAGTACATACAGTAATTATGTAATTATGTTCTTTTTCTATTTATTTTTATTTTTTAACATTTAGCTGTAATTTAAATTTAACAAACAATCTAGTGAAACATTTTTTTTCCATATGGCCACAAGAAAGTGCACATGCTTGAACATTAGAAAGCCATTTTTAGTTTTTTTGCAAAATAAATAAAGAAAACAATGTACCATAAGGTATCAATCAATGAGACAATTAGGTGAAAAAAAGTGGTTTGTGGCTTAAGATTCTGTGACCTTGACCTATAACATTTTTTTTAGCCTGAAATCAATGTGTATCTTCCCAGCATCAAGAGACCCAAATCTGTAGTTAGTTTCCTTCAGTCAACAGAGTACTGAGTTGTTTTGTTTCCTTTAGTAAATAGAGTACATAGTAGAGTTAGTTTCCTTCTGTAAACAGTACTGAGTAGAGTTAGTTTCCTTCTGTAAACAGTAATGAATAACGTTATGTAAATTTGGTACTGAGTAGATTTAATTTCCTTCAGTAAAGAGTATGGAGTAGAGTTGGTTTCCCTCAGTAAACATAGTACTGAACTCTTTTTGTTCAGTAAGCAGAATACAGAGTACAGTTTCTTTCTTTCAGTAAGCAAATGAGTTAGTTTCCTTCAGTAAAAAGAGTACTGAGTAGAGTTAGTTTCCTTCCCTAAACAGTACTGAGTAGAGTTAGTTTACTTCAGTAAACAGTACTGAGTAGAGTTTGTTTCCTTCAGTAAGCAGAGTACTGAGTAGTGTTAGTTTCTGTAAACAATATTGAGTAGAGTTCTTTCAGTAAACAGAGTTCTTAGTAGAGTTTGTTGCCTTCAGTAATTGGAGCTGTGATATTCTGAAACCAGTGAGAATTAGAATTTCTGCCTTATTGCATACAGACTGCAAATGAGGTGTTGACAAATTTACTAAATACTAAAAATCTTGATGAAAGGTAACATTGCAGTAGAAAAGTTATTTATTGATACATTTTATTTGCATGTCAGTTTTGAGTTCTCAACACTTAAAGAAAATTGTCCTTCGGGTCTTAGATTTCATGTTATGTTTCTTTTTGTGCAGGGGACAGGACTTTGGAGCACTTTGACAAACAGTGCCAACAGTGGCTGGAATTCTATCATGTCCCTTTCTTCAATTTGGAGCAGTGCTCCGAGTCCCACTCATGAAAATCCCAGCTCCATCTTTACAGCAGGGGAACCAATCACCACCTTCGCAGGTGGACAAAGCACGGAAGCTGTTGGAAGTTTTGATCCATTCAATGGAAGTGCCAACATATGGGCACCAAGTGCTCCAACCAATAGCACTAGTGGCTGGTCATTCCCACCGGCAGATGACAAAGAAAACTAAGTCCACTTTTGTGTTAATGATCTCTCAGAGCAACAATTTTTTTGCAATTATTTATGTATGCAGCATATGATTTTTAGCTGTTTTCAACTGATTTTGTTTGTTTTCCATGTTTCCTGTGAAGTTCAAAAGAGGTGATTCTCTTTAAATGTAGTGTATCAAATTTCTTAGTGTTGTCATTAATATTGTTGATTGCAAGCACACTTATTGAGAAAAATTGAATAAAATGAAGTTGCTTTTTGTCTTTTTGTTGATTTTAACTCAGCATGAACATTCATAATAAATTGGATTTGCACATTTTGGCAAAGGCTAGAACATTTTTATTTCTTTTATAAATCACTTGCATGGAATTAATACCTTCCAAGTTACATTTTCACCATGTTTTCCTTGATTGAGTGCTTTTGGTATTGTTTTAGTTGGGTGCTTTAGAGCTGAATGTTGATGTCAGTGTGGTTTTTCTTCTTGTTCATTTACTATAAATAATAATATTAATAATTAAAAAATTAATATTAGCCAATATTTTATCAGAGAGATATAATTAGCTAGCAGCAGGTTGATAGTATAACCCTGAAATTAAAACCATTATGCATATAATCTCTAAAGAATCTTTAAGATAACATCATCTGTATAAAAGAGTACATATATAAGACAATACAAATCATACAAGATTAATATACTGGTTATGACAGATATATCACGACTACCATGTACTGTGTCAAGCAGTGTTATAATTAAGATTGCTCATTAAAATGTTTCTATTTGTATAATTTCTTCAAAATTGAAAGAGGAGTTTCTTTAATATTGTGTTGCTGATCCATTATGTATTTAGTATGACTGGATCTTTTTATACATTTTAACTAATAATTCTTTTATCTTAAAATTCAAAAAGTGAAATTGGTATAATTGCAATATATTTTCTTTTAATTCAAATGTACATCAAATTTTTGTAACTCGTACTTCAGGTCTATACATTTAAGTAAACATTTAATTGCTTGTAGAAATAGAATTGAAAATAATGTTTCAGTTGAAACCATTACTTGTAAGCAGACCAAGTTTTTACTTGTGTGCATAATTGACCCAAAAAAATAAATTATAAATCATAATAGATTAAATGCACATGTGAAATAGGAAAAAAACCCAACAAACTCTTGAGTCGAAGTTTTGTTTTAAATTTTCTGGAAAAAATACTGAGCACATTTTAAAAGGTCTTGTCCACTAATTAAACATAGTTAATGCAACACTTTATTGTTACCATTTACATACAAAGGCAAGATTTATATATTCTACAAATACCATAAAAAAAATTAAATCTTTTTGTTTGTTATATATTAACACAAGAGTGGAAGCACTAATGATGCAATTTTTAAAATCAGTTCTAAAAAAAAAAAGAAAAAATAACTTAGGATTTTTATGGATGTCAGTTGATTTGTTGTGTGTTTTGTGTGAATGTTTGTATTCCATTGATGTATGTGTATGTTGAAAGAATTTTGTAAATTTTTAATATGTGATGTTTTAGGTCATTATATATTTATGAGAAAAGGTTAATTGCATTTCAAGTACCTATTTGCTTTGAGAGATCATTAATTTTTTAAGTTTTGAGCCAATACAGATAAGGTCAAAATGTTTCTTGTATTTCAATATGGGTATGTGAGAAAGCTTGCCAGTAGCTTCTCATGGGTCAGTGGTTCTTTCCGGGGTTTTCCCGGGTTCTTCCTCCACCATTTATATTGGCTGCCATGTATAGCCTATCTTGTGCTGAACAATGGCGTTAACCCTACAACAGCAACAACAGCTTCTTTTGTTTCACACAATTAGATGGAAATGACACATAACTGAATGGTGCAATGTGCAAAAAGTCAAAAATTAATGACTCATGATTGATAAATTATCTTTACTTTGGATATAATTTTGTATAAAACCTTCCTCAGTAGCTAGCGTATTCTACATTATTTGTTTGATATGCAAGTTAAGAAAAAGAAAAGAAAACAGATTATTCCATTGTTGCCATTATTACTATTTCCACTCATGCATAATTATTAATTAATAGTAAAGTAAATAAAATTAAAAATTCATCTTCCCATCTTGTATAATTAACAGAATGATTGGCAGAAGTCCAGATTAAAGGAAGATTTTTCTTATCTCATATTAGTGAAATATAATGTTGCAAAGAAGTTTTCCAAAGTCAAAAAGCCTATTTGTGCTGTCAGCTACCATGATGTGTTTAGGCAAGGGCACATTACTCCAGTTGCCTCAGCACTAAATAACTTGTGTTGCTGTGCCGAAAATGCACCAAACTAAGCAAAAAGCCTGTTGGTGCTGCTAATATATTCTGAACTGCGGAAGAGTGAGTTTACCATAGTTTAAATATATGATGCAGAGAAGTTGTTGATTTCAAACTTAAGAAATCTTGTATCAGATGCAGTAAGTAGCTTCAGATTGAAGCTTGTGCAGGAATAAATGAGTTACTTTGGTAAATAAGTTCTCTGGCTCAAAACTTAATCAAGTTTGGACTTTATATATACAGAATTGGGAAAAGACGTCATTCAGAACTTTACAATGTCTCCAAGTTTACAAAGTGGTCTCTAGATCAGTGTTTCCATTTAAGTGCATTTGTGTGTCAGAGACATGTTAGAAACATTTTATGTACATTGCTCTGCATTTCTTAAAAGCAATCTAAGCCAAAGCTCAGGCAGGGGGCTTCTTTGACTCCCCATCTTACACTCCTTGGGAAACACTACTTGAGATGAAGAGTTATCCTTGACTAGACTTTCATCATTACACTCCAAGGGAATCACTGCTTGAGATGAATTATCTTTGACTAGACTTGCGTCTTACACTTATTGGGAAACACTGCTGGAGATGAAGAGTTATCCTTGACTAGACTTCCATATTACACTCCAAGGGAATCACTGCTTGAGATGAAGAGCTATTCTAGACTAGACTTCCATCTTGCACTCCTTGGGAAACACTGCTTGAGATGAAGAGTTATCCTTGACTAGACTTCCATCTTATACTCCTTGGGAAACACTGTTTGAGATGAAGTGTTTTCCTTGATTAGACTTCCATCTTATACTCCTGTGGAAACACTGCTTGAGATGAAGTGTTATCCTTGACTAGACTTCTGTCTTACACTCCTATGGAAACACTGCTTGAGGTGAAGTGTTATCCTTGACTAAACTTCATCTTACACTCAATAGAAACGCTGCTTGAGATGAAGTGTTATCCTTGACTAGACTTCCATCTTATACTCCTATGGAAACACTGCTTGAGATGAAGAGTTACATTTGACTAGACTTCGATATTATACTCCTATAGAAACATTGCTTCAGATGTAGAGTTATCCTTGACTAGAATTCCATCTTACACTCCAAGGGAATCACTGCTTCAGATGAAGAGTTATCCTTCACTAGACTTCCATCTTATACTCCAAGTGAAACTGCTTGAGATGAAGAGTTATTCTTAACTAGACTTGTGCAAAAACTTTCTTGGTCATTTGTTTCAAAACTATGTAAATGTGACCAATGATTACTGAAAATTAATTTTAAAAATAAAGTGAGAGTATCATTTTAAAAAACACTGAACAGTCATGCCTTCAGTTTAAAAACTATTTGTATTATCAGTAAGAGTTCTGACACTGGGATCCTATTTTGATTATCAGATTGTATCCCTGGGATCACTGATTGTAAGATTTATTTGCCTATTTATGGGTAAGACATTTTTTTGTTTTAAATCTGTTAACTGTTCATGACACCACTAAATATACTTGATTTGAATCTTAAAGGTTTGATGCATTACCAAGGATTCATGATTCAAGATGCACATGTAATAGAGCAACAGGAAAGACTAAATCTGACAATCTTACAGATTTCATTGATAGGACATTAATGAAAGAATATTAAGCTTGAAGTTGAAATGAACTTGTACCCAGGATTTAAGATGTACCATGTCAGTGATTAAAAATTAAAATGCATGGGGTCATACAAATGACTCGTGTCTATTAATCTAAACTTGTACTTAATGTATAACACCAAATTTAACATCCAGCAGTCATAACTTAAAGATCATGACTTCAGGATTTGGAAATTGGGCCTGATCTGTCAGTTTTAATGCTTCAAGATTTATGATGCAAAGATGAGCATTATTGTTGTTCCATAGTTGAGCTTACGTGGTACTGCATTCATGAGCTAATCTACTCAGTTGTCCAACAACCTCTGGGATAGCAAGAAGTTCCTTTATATAGACTTTAACAGGTCTGTGACTCTTGTATTTTCTGCAATAAGGAAACCACGATGGCAAACTTATTCAGGTATATCTCTAACACGCTTAATTTTTAGACATGATTATTGCAGCAGTGTTTTCTATTATCAGATAACAAATCTAAAGTTTCAGAGTTTCTTTTCATAGTGAGTAAATATATAATCTTTGACTGGCACAAAGTAGTTAAGGACATAAAATTGTCTAGTGTGCAGCATTTTAGAAATTTAACTTTAGTGATTTAGCAGCTGGTCAAGGTTCTATGCACAGTGGTCGCCAATGTTCCCTTAGAATGTCATAACTATAAAATGTAATGAACAAAAGTCACATTCTTGAATACTGGTAATAGTCAGTTTTGAGAATCTTTGTGTTCAGGTGTTGAAGCAGTTCGTTGTGGAATGATGATTCCATGTATACCATATACTTAATGTAAAGAGACAGGTCCTGAATTTACACATATACATGTACTTGATTTTAGTTGCACAAATTGGAAAGTAGTTGTTACTTCTATAGCTTACTATGCTGTAGCTATGTTAATGTTGATTATAATTTAACCTGACATGTACACATTATTAAGCTCAACTCTGTACACTCAGAAAAATTTGTCAGGAATTTAACATTTCTTCTTTTTTGTTTATGTCAGTAATAATTGTAATATTTAAATCTTGCCAGTTGGATTGTTTTTTTTTATTTAAAAAACACTAACATGAAGCATTATATATCAAGTGAATTGTTCAGGCTTTAGTTTTGAAAATGTTTTCATAGTGATAATAATTTTCAATCCAAACAAAAATTGGGTCTGTAATACATATTTCAGAGCTTCCAAGAATTTGACTTGACAGTTTATTACATTGACAAACAAATAGGTAAGTGCTTATATTTGCATGCAGACATCTTCAAAGACTATATATAATGAAAATGGATTTGTGTTTTTATTTGTTTATTTTGGGTGGTTAGTTTGAGCTCGTTACTTTGCCTATTTAACACAAATTTTGAATTAAGGTAAATGAGGTAAAACATTGATAAAGTCATGCAGAAATAGAAATATGAATTTTACGTTTTATACTGTATTTGGCAGATTTTATAAGGCAAGATATTTACACTTAAAATATGGACTGTTGAAAGAAATTTCTTATTTATATGGGACAAAAGTAATATGCACAGCATATAATGTTACTTCAATTTATTTATTCCAGTTTATGAATTTATCTTTTTTCTCTCAGTTGCAAGTTTACATTTTGTTTCTTTTTAAAATTTTTTAAAACTTCTTATGCAGAAAATGGGAATTGCATTAGGTTAATGCATTGCCTAACTTTGAGTTTGTAGCTTTCATTTGTGATCAAGTTAGAAATGCTGTTTTCAACAGGAAAAAGAAATGGGAACTGTGAACAGCTTTCATAAAAGAAGGAAATTTGTAAAGAAATAGCATCATTTACCTGCTAATTTTTTTTAATGCTAGATGGATGCATAATCCAAGAGTGGTTAAGTCATGATCTTTTATGTACATTAATTTATGGACCTTGTTTCAGTAGGCTTGTTATAAATAAGACAGCCTTGTCAGCTGAAGTTTGCTTACAGGTTTATGACATTCAGGAAAAAAGAGAATATCCATCTGGAGTTTCTACCACTTTAAGAAGTGAAATGTCCATTTAATTACGTAGGTTTATAACTTTGAGGAAGAACTTGTGAATTCATCTTAAGTTTGTACCACTTAAGAAGTGAATAGAAAAATGTTAAGCAATTCGTATCATGCGATGGTACAGAACTTGACTTGAGATTATTTGTCCCATTGCAGGTAGTCCTGCAGTTTACACATGTTTATTCTGATTGCCAAGTTTCAGTTTATTGTGGCCAGGGGAGGATTGTTACTGTAAATATAAGGGCCCAAAGAGGCAATTTTGCTAGGGGCTTGTACCCTGTGACAGATGTCTTTAAAAAGGGCACGCAGTAGCATATCTTCTCAAAGACTTGAAAAAGCCTGCCTCAGAGGCTATATCAGAACAATAAAACAGATTTTTACTGCAATTTTATTCTTTGTTGTCATTTTCTTTTGTCTCACTTTCATGAATTAACTGACCACACCTGTGGCCTGAGTGTTTAGAGCGTCCTTATTGGATGCGAGAGGTCGCAGGTTCGAACCCTGGCTGAGTCATACTAAAGACTTACAAAAATGGTACTTGCAGCTGCATCGCTTAGTTCTCAGCATTAAGAGGTTAGTATTAGGACTTTTTATCCTGGTGTTGGGATAATGTGCCGGGTGGGACATGATGCTTAATGTCTGCAGAATGATGCCCCAATGCTACACATCAGCATATGTAGTGATATGACTGAAATTGTTAAAGCTGTGTTTAAAATAAAAATAAAACGCAAACACTCATGCATTAGCAGATGTCAAGACAAATTTCACTTTCCAGTGACAATGGTGGGAACATTAAGATATGTAATCAGGACTTTTAGCATCAGATACAGGAATTTTCACTTGTGTAGTATAGTTTTCTTGGTGCAATGACATTTTATCTCTTTTATGATTGCACAAAAACCCACATTTCCTATCATCCAGGCATTATAAATGCCAGCATCATTTGGAAAATATGAAAGTTTTTTTTTTATGCTGACACTGCAAAATTTTCAACCTAATGGCCTAGAAATGGCAATTGTATCACAAAAATGACTTGGGCATTTCTTTGTTTACTTAGGAGAGTGGTACAAAAAAGTAAGTCTTTAACTTTCCAATTGAGTTGATAGAAGGAGTCGTTGGCTTTTGGCACCAAGAAAAGTCCTGAGTCAATCACATTGAAATTTTTTATATTGAACAATCTCTACTACTCTTTTGACCGCTCTGGTGGCCTAGTGGTTAGAGCGTCCGCCTCGGATACGGGAGGTCGTGGGTTCGATCCCCGGCAGAGTCATACAAAAGACTTACAAAAATGGTACTAACAGCTGCCTCGCTTGGCGCTCAGCATTAAGAGGTTAGTGTTAGGACTGGTCGGCCTGGTGTCAGGATAATGTGACTGGGTGGGACATCATGCTACATGTCTGCAGCATGATGCCCCAGTGCTAGACATCACTATAAACTGCCACACTGCAGACATCGTAGCGATATAACTGAAAAATTGTTAAAGCTACATTAAAAATCCAAATCACACGCACTACTACTCTTTTGGTAAAATTGTCTGTTTCTTGCTGCTGAACGTAGGTTCTGACCGAGTCTCCCGTAACGTCTGTAGCTTCACAAGCCCTTGATAATGGTGGAAGAGGGCTGATTATCATCTGGAGGCACTTTCAGCTGATTTGCAAGACCCAGAGATCGTCGGGGTAAATAACTTTCCGTTCTTGGGCTAAGTTTGTTGTCCTTCCCACACACACCTCCTCTAAAGATGTGTGAGATGTCGTTTTCTGCAAGGAGGCAGACGGGGAGACGAGCCAGGGCGAGTGGTTCTCATCTCTCCAGGCAAATTGTGATCGTGTTAAGAAGGGCTTGTTGAAAGACAGGTGCATCCTAAATAATATCTAATTAAAAATGGAATTCTTCACTGCGAGAAGGTTTGTTGACTCTTAGTTATTAAAGCGTCCGCTCTAAACAATGCAGTAAATCAGTGACTTGACCCGACTTTGGAAGCTGTTTGACTGTCAGCTGGTCTATCTTGGCCAAGACGTCGACAGATGCAGGAACTTTGAATGTTGTCAGTAACAGCATAGGGAGAGGCAGACAGAACTAATGAGGCATGAGCTGGGAAACGTCCTCGAGTTATTTGATGTACATAACTGGCTGTTGGATCGGGAATAGTGCCATGCATCCAAAAGTGTATTGTCGCCATAGCAGCAGCCACGTTGTATTGGAGCCAGGGCTGATAATGGAGCTGTCCGTTATCCCATGTCTAACCGAACGATGGTTTGAAAAAAGTGCCGAGCGTTCGGTGCTTTATCAATGACCCTAACTGGTGTCAGTTGTGACAATGACAGTGCCAGTGCCAGTAATGCTGCTATCCTGTCTTCCCTGCATGACTTTTATGGTACGGACATCCAGGACTTCATCATGATGCTGCTTGTCTAATACCAGGACGAGGTAAGCCTGAATATTGGATTATCATACCCAATGCCACGGTGGGTTTTGACCGTAGCCCATCCATCACCAATGGCAAAGCAAAGTCCTGGTGGGTAAAAACCATATGCTTTTCCATTCCATTGGCGATTTACATGAGGTTTACTTTCATGGATACTGTATACCAATTCTGGAGCAGTCATTTTTCATACCTGACTCTTCACGAGAATTATGCAGAGTTGTGTTCCACTCCACATCCTTTACTTAATTCTACACTGACGACATGTTGCAAAATCCCGAGTTGCGTTCTTAATTTTCTTAATTGGTGGCTGAGTGGTCTAAGGAGCTCGCCTTCACCAACATCTCACCTCTGTACGCGTGTTTTTGAGTCTTGGGCTTTGCCAACTTGGGTATGTGAAAGCATACCAGTAGCTTATTGATCGAAGTTTTCCTGTTATTTTCCTGGGTCCTTCCTCCACAAATATACTTGCCGCCATGTATATCCTGTTATGTGCTGAAAAAAAATTACGTTAAACCCATAACTAACCAACCAACTATCGTTCTTCATTCAGACAGGAAATTCTTTTTTTATCACTTTTGCTCCATCATGGTTTGGTTTTTTTTTTTTTTTTTTTTTTTTGTCAACATGAACAGATTCGGTATAATTCCGTCTGAACATTTTAGCCACTTGGGTATCAAGTTTGAAATGTATGTGAACATGGTTTGTCGTCCTCAGGTACCTGACTTGAATATAATCTAGACAGTGTCTTCTGTCCTCACAGAATAGCACCTCAGCCGGCAAAATTTCGTCTCTTCAATACGAAAGCGGATATCGTCCTGTGACGCCCGTTTGAGACCACTGCAAATGATTCTCTTGTCCAATGACTTCCAAATGTTTGCCCGCTGAATAATGCGATCTCTGTTTAGGGATTCTTGGAGTCACTTCTCTTCGAATGGGAGAAGATTAACTGTCTTACAGAGGGTATTCCTTTGCAGCCTTAGGACCAGGAAGTAACGGATGTTAGTTTGGTGGGCTGGGTTGCCTTCCTCCTGCCATTGTATCAAGAAGGCAGCGTCATGGCGTATGCAGAAATGTACCTTCAATGAAAGGCACATTGAACACATTTCTATCTTGGCAAGAGACGTAGCCTGGAAAGGGCGTTCTCATTCTAGCCGACAATTCTGCTTCAGGAGGCAAAGAGGGACCAAACCTCTTCTGATATGGGATTTCCCTGGTGGTGTCGTCCAGGACAAATTCACAGCAACGTCCGGCAAGTGTCATACACACTTCTCGTATTAGCGGACGTGTATGCGAAACCAGTTAACACAAACCAAACGAATATGCGCCCGTTGGGGTGCGGAGAGGAGGTGGATTGAAAAGCAATCGACACGAACTAGAACGGTCTGGATGAAATATGCCTTTCCACCAACTCAATCTGATAAAGGTCTCGCAGAAAGCGAGAGAATCATAGTGCTGAGGAAAAAATCATGGATAAATGAATGCATAAATTTCGCAACGGAAATTCCCAGGAAAATCTTATCTCTGGACGAGAGGTTGGCAGAATGGCGCGGGCAAGAAGGCCCACCACTTTAAAAACATACGTAGGGAAGTGGAAAGTTTTCGTTCAGTCATGTGAGCAGAAAACATACAAGTCCGTTACAGGTATCTATACCGCAAATAGCTAACTTAGTACTTGGCTTCTTCAGTAGAAGATGTTAGATTCATCTCTCGCACAAGACTTGCTTCCGATTGGTTTAGGTAGAATCGGACAGATACGGGTCAAATCGGTTAAACCGTACTATCTACAGTTATCATTGCTTTCGTTGTAGAACCTTGAGTCCTTCACCCAAAGAGCGTCAACAGGACCCCATTACGGTTTTGAGGTTACATTTGATGTAAACTGATCCTTTGCGAAGAGTGAGATTTCGGTTATTTCTCCCTTTCTATGACCGAGTGGCAGGGTGGTCTAAAGCACTCGCCTTTACCAATCACTGCCATCTCGTCTCAGTCCGCATAGGTTCGAACCTCGGGCTCGGCCAATGTGGACATGTGAGAAAATTTGCCGGTTGCTTTCTGTGGATCAGTGGTTCTTCCCAGGTCTTCCGCTTCTTCATCCACCAGTTGTACTGGCCGCCATGTATAGCCTATCATGTGATGAAAATGCCGTTATCCGGACTGGAACTGTATCGTTTTGAATACGATGCATATAATAACTAACAAAAGATGAAACGAGTTTCTCTCGGATGTCTGTTCATGGGTTTAGGGCAGTAGCCAATATCGTTGCATTCAAGTGTAACTGTTCCTTATTTGACATTATCCAAGGCACGCGCTGAAGGTCAGAGACGACTCTTTAACGTTTACCTCAGAGACCTTTCATCCCAAAGGGTACATTTGGACACGGTGGGTACATTTGGACACGGTGAGACGTATAGCAGCAGCATAAGAGGCTCACATAGCAGGACGTTACTCAGTTTGATATGGATGCTGCCTATCGATTTTCGCTGGATTTGCGAATGAAAACTTGTACGTACTGGCCGCACTCATTGATATTTTCGGACATTGTAACCAGTATTTTTCACGATATTTGAAGCTGTTTAACGTACATCTGGAGGACTGAATGTTGGGCCTTCAACGGATAATAGGAATGTTAACTCCCTTACTCTTACTCCAGATGTTTCCTGACCGTGCTACGGGGTAGAAAAGGACATGGAGAGTAGCCACATTTTAGCACTTTTATTCTAAAATTTAGCTTGGAAGGGCTGGATTTGCGCGGTAGTGGCCATACTCCTATGGATACGTATTAGCGATGATACGTATTTTACTCGATGCGTTTCCATAAAACATGGGCGAAGTAAATCAATCACTACGCAAAAAGCTGTTTGTTTAACTTTTGAAAACATGTGGTTACTATTTTCAGAAGTCAACTTGTGTAATTTAGTCCCAGTCGTCAAGCCGTCTGAAGCACGCCAGATTATTCTAAAAACTTTTTTTTTTTTTTTTTTTTCATCTGGTTATAATATGTGCTTGGGAACCCCCGGTGCCTGAATGGTCAAAAGCTCTCGCCTTTACCTATAACTACCATCTCACCTCCGTCCGCGTGGCTTCGAGTCTTGGGCTGGGGAAAGTTCGCAGCAGCTTCAAGTGGGTCGGTGGTTTTCCCGGGGCTTTCCCAGGTTCTCCCACCAACAGTTATACTTAGGGCTGCAACAATGTACCAGTATATTGTGGTTTGCTGTTCTGTCAATGCATACCGCAATACGATTTTCTTTACCGCGCTTTTTTTTAACGTATTGCTTTTATCCTTGAAATGTGTGTATTCCTCAAAAACTTTCTGATTTAATTCAAGAATCATGTTTACTTCTTCTCCTAGATACACTCTTAGCACGAGACTGTAAAAGAATGTAAAACGCGATGCAAGGTACCATTAATCGGGCAAAGTTTAATTGCGAGGTGGGGTTGGGTGGGTGACAAGTCAGTTCCTTTTGCCTGAGATATTTACGTCCAGGTCGTAATGACACTGAATGACCAATACTCAAGAGTCCGTGTTAGCAAATATATAAATTCCTCTAAAATAATTTATTTTTGCATCCAATGCCCGGAATGTAAAATACAACAAAGCATAAAATAAAAAGAGAGTAAAAAACATTTAAACTGCGGCTGCATATAATGAATTTTTCGTGTGAAATACATGGTCGGTCAGATCAATGTGCCTACGTCAGGTTAACTTCCTTTCCATAGTAAACATGCGCGAAAATCTGAATTTTAAATTTCAGAATTTTTTTTTCTTCCAAAAAAGAACTTTGAAATTATTCCCCCCCCCCCCAAAAAAAAGTAATAAGTGGCGTGTGGAAATGTTTTGATTTAAAGAAAAAGAAGAACAGTAGCGAAATTGAAGAAGTATCGCCTTATGTAAGAATCGCAGTACTTTCGTACGTTGTAGACAGACTATAAATGGCAGAGACTTTTATTTGCTGAAGTTTGACTGCTTTCAGGTGTTTATAAACATTTGAGGTTTTGCAAAGTAAGATCACTTGGAGATGAAATTTTCAGGTAGTAAACTTTATGCAGATTATTTCAAGTATTAAATTTATACTGAATATTGTTTTCATCAAGTGTTACTGTATTGCAATACGTACGGCACTATGGGTGTGGTATATCTCGATAAACCGCAATGCAGTTTTTGATCGTCTCGTTGCGCCCCTATTTATTTGGGTCGCCATATATATCCTATCATGAGCTGAAAAATGGAGTTAAAATCCACAAAAAACCCCCACAAAACCATACCTAACCGGGTGTTCGTGAGATTCAGCTGCAGAAAACATAAACCCCAACGATGGTCTGTTTTATTTATTTATTTATTTATTTATTTATTTATTTATTTTTGTTATACAAACTAGCTCTAACAAACTGCATAGACCCGAATCTGCCAAAGCATTATTTGTCGGCTGATCTTTGTGAGGATCTGACATACATGCCAGCACGTGTGGTAAGTAATAATTAACAATACAAAACAAACTGACACTTTAGCAATTTCGATAATACCTGACAAGATGCACACTTCAAGCGAAAAAAAACAAAGAAATAGTGTCAGGCTTTTCCTAATATATCATAAAAAGTAGGAAGACATTTATTTTAAACAAAAAATAATCGCTTGAAAAAAAATAGATTTTTGCAAACGTTTTGTAAATCTTTCTTCATTAATATCCTCAGTGCAAGAAGATTGTGTTATAATAAATTGATATTGAAGTTATGGTGCCAACATGATGCCGGTCCTTTAAGTTATGAAGCCTACATGATGCCAGGGTCCTATGTGTTATGAAGCCTACATTATGCCAGGTTTCTATGTGTTATGGAGCCTTTTGATGCCAGATTCCTATAAGTTACGGAGCATACATGATGGCAGGTTCCTATAAGTTATGGAGCCGACATGATGCCAGGTTTCTATAAGTTCCAGTATTTCCAGATATTCCTCAATTCATATATAATTCCTATATTCTACAATTCTACACAGCATGAAGTTTTGAATTTCATGTATCAAAGTCTGATGAAATCTTTCCAAAGCCTCATTGACAGTGTGATAGGCAGAATATTTAAATTGTTAGATACTTAATTCACTCATAATTAGTTTAAAAATTCCACACAAAAATTTGACCCTTGATCAGACTGGACAGATTTGGGGAGGCTAGCACGTGTAAAAAAAAAGCTTTATCAAAGCATTTCCTGACTAGTTCTTAGTAAGAGACCGGCACAGTCTACCATTATTCTGCTAAATGGTTCGTCAAATGCAGGAATAGTTTACAGATGAGCCTTAGATAATATTCTGATTGGGTTTTTCTACCATCCGACACGTGTGACAAGATCTACAGGATTTAGAAAAATCACTTTTAATGTTTGGTCAATAAAAGTGGTTCAAGATCATAAGATAAGGCTTACTGACCTCTGAGTGAACAGTCAAGAAAGTTTCATCGGCTGGACTAAGAATTTTCTGTCGATTTGACTTTGGAACGACAATTTTTATAGCTCACAGACCACCAGTCACTACCAGGTACCTCAGGTCGTCTCCATTTTCACATAAGGACCCCGTTACTTACAAAATAACAGACTGGTACTTCTGTGGCTTCGCTTGAGTTAATAGCCAGCTGAAACAAACATGAGATCAAGGGATATTGTTTCTGTTCGACAATGAGTGATTGTCTATTGTCACCCTGATTAGAATGGAGAGGATGAGTAGTAAAAAGTGGACCACTGTGATCAATACTTCTTGATTTATCAATACTAGGAAAAATGGGCACCTCATCAAAAGACTGACCAATAAACATGTCAGCTAAAGAATATTTTCCAGAATAACCTCACTTTCAAGAGCTCATTTAGTCATAGCTGTGGTAACTTTACAAGAAGGATATCATGAGAGATTTCATTCTCAATAAGATCAATATTTTGATCCAAACAAAACTTGTCAATTAGTAGTGGATCACAACTTATCTCCAGATAGGTCACTGACCAGTTAAAAATGAATACTTTAAATGGGTAAAAAGGCGCTATTCCGACTGTCACGGGTCCTGAGTAAGTGTTATGCAAAACTGACATTATGGAGAGGAACAGTAACAAAACTGCACTCTACTCCCTTCTCAGAGAAAGTACCTGATAATGCAAGACTTGGAGAAGCTCTTGCATCCCTTTATGTATTAATTGGGATATTCTTGGCAGAATCAGGAATAGGCGAAATAGAACATTTAGACATGAATGGTTGATAAGTCTCCATAATAAAACGAGACTTTTGTTTGACCCAGTCAAAGTACTGCTTTTAATACAAGACCATGACACTGACCTCTTAGAAATTAGAGCGTGTAGAATAGCACTGTTTTTATTCCGTTGCTTATTATTTAACCTATAATAATCAGAAATAACTTACCGTTTCTTTTTACAATAAACGCATGTAGGAATAGGTAAGGATTTCTGATCAGTCTTATCAACTATTTGATTTCTAAAGGTTGTGAGACATTGATATTTAAAGGTACTCGTGTGAGACTGAGATAATATTTTTACCAAAAAGCTGTTGAGAAGAATATTTCTTGACAAATCAAACTTTGTGAATCAAGGAATAATCATCCTCAGCATTTTCCAAATATTTCTACCTTTTTCTCATCAGGATAGGTCATGACATCCCTATGAATGCAATTTCTGAACTCTTAGATTAATATGAGCTGCCCGGGGTTACCATAGTATTGACAACCTTCTTGGCTGTACAGTACGCCTTTAATAGTTGTGTTTGACTTGCAAATTCGACATGGATTTGTCCAATTTCTTTTCTACAAGTCCTACACCATGATGTTATGCCACAGGTACCAACGCCTAAGCCGTCAAGATACATTCCTTAACCATATTATAATCGTCATTTAGTTGTCCTGACAGAGAAATATCAATATCATGAGCTCTGACAATAAGTACGCTTTGTAACAATAAAGTCCATTGCTCTCCTGGCAATTGTAAGTTTTCAGTTATTTTCTCATAGTGAAGAAAATATTAATCAACTTCTTTTCTTGAAAAGGGGGTACTAACCTAATAATACTTCTGCCAGTTCTAATTAGTGTAAACTATACTAGTAGTGAATGGGGGCACTTTACGGACAATGGGACTTCTATGTTAAAAAAGGGTCCCGGCACTTTACGGACAATGAGAATTTAACATGGGGAATTTAACATAGGGAATGTATAGCAACAAAATATTGGGCCTGTATACGGACAATAGGAATTGAACAGAATGATGTCACGGTACTGGACACTGGCAACAATGTTGCAAGTAGTTGACCTGAATATGCACTCCTCTAGGGACAATAGAGACATAGACAAGACATAGACATATGACACAAATATAGATTAATAAACATTAATCTATCACACAAAAAAACACAAATATAGATTGATCGACTAAAACTTGTTTTAGGCAAGAGAGAATAGATATCTTCTCGAGGCAGTGGAGTGGCCCTGAAAAGGGCCTTTGTCTTTTTTTTTTCTATTTTTGGGGAGGTTGTTAACATCATTCAGTTAACATAGAGGGCATCGCTCGGATCTTCTTCTCTTCCTCAAACTTCGTCTGACCTCTGGGCCGTAGATTAAGACTCTCTTCAGACAGCCTTGCCTCTACACATAGATTCTTCGTTTCCAAACGGCTGTATCAGTAATCTGGGTAATTGCCCATGATGATTTGACATACATGGGATAGTCCGGGTTGAACAGCATCGACGATAGGATGGCAGACGGTTCTACATTAGTCCACATCTTGTGACGAGAACAGGTGAAAGGAATGAGGTGAACCACGGTTATTTATAGTGGAAGAGCGGATCGAAACGGATTGAGTTCTTTTACCAATCCTAACACGCGTTACAAATTCAGTCACTATGCGAAGTCTGTCTTCCAATCCGAAGAGAGGTGTTTGTGACGTCACATTCCCTATATAGTTGCGCTAGCGTCTGTGCGCAGTGAATCAATGTGACAGAGTTACAACATGACGGAAACTAAGAAGACGATGAATTGGGATGCACCGGCCGTGGAGACGAGAAGTGTTGGCATAGCAGCGGCTACCAAAGCAAACACAGTCCTACTTCCTGAAGAGAACGATTTTAATTGTGATTTAGTGGATTTTCTTCACAAGAATTTTTTCCAGTACCAGCACCTTTAGCACCTTCTGCTTCCTTACCGTACGTCGAGGATTTTAAACAGACACAGAAAGAAAAATTAGAGAAATTTTTGTAACTGCAGAAAGAAGCAGAACAATCCTTTCTCATTCAACAGCAACAGCGAGGAGAAGAGGCAAGAAGAAAACGACACGAAGAAGAAGAAGCAGAGAAGAAACAAGGTCTAGGAGAGAAGGAGGGCGGTGAAAGTCAAACGGTGATGGTACTCTTAGACATTTTGGCAGAGTTGAGGAGTCTGAAAGAAATGTATCAAACTTCTTTAATACGACCCAAGAGAAAAAGACCTTCCCGAGCAAAATACTCCAATCCAGACAACACACCTACTATACCCGAGATACCAGCACTAGTGATCTCTGCCAAATCATCGACAGTAGCAGGTCCAGAAGTAGGCCTTGGTCGTGGCAAAGGGATAAGGCAGTTAAAGCTCATTCCTGAGTTTGTTTTTTCATAAAACAAAGAAGCAAACACCCAACGTTCCTTTTCAGGGCCGTCCATCTCTCTCGAAAAGAGACTACTCAATGTTTGCCAAAATCAATTAAAACTCAAAATACCTTTTTTCCATATGATGTACGTGTGTGAGTGCGTGAGTGTAGGTCCTTATTATAAAAATCAAAACCTAGAGACACTTACGTTTTTCTTTTTGGTATATTCTTTGGTACAAATTTACAATCCAATTTCACAACACATCGCTGTAAAAAGTTCATTTTTCTTCTTCTTTGCCTTTTCACGCTCTCATTTTTTTTTGAAGTTCTTCACTCTCACAGGTATTTCCTCTTCTTCCTCACTTTCTTCTCGTCTTCTTTTCTTCTTTTTCTCTTCTTTCTGGACGTGTCTGGATATTTCCTTTTTGGAGGGTACCTCACCTTTCTGCTCGGAACCCATCTTCACTTTCTGCTCCTGTTGTTTCTTAGGGCAGTCTGAAGACCAATCTCCTTTCTCTTGACAATGATAACAGGTATCTTGACTTTTGTCTCTTTTAATACCTGTCTTGCTTTGACGCTGTGGACATTCAGAAGACCAATGCCATTTCTTATGACAGATATAGTTAAGTATCTGGACTTTTATCTCGAAAGGAGAGGAAGTAGTCCGTCGGCTTCTCTGAAGAAAACCTAATTACGACACCTCGCAAAGCTCTGATCAGAGGTTCGATCTGTGCTGGCTCTTCCATTGTGAGTGAAATGAATACTTTGATGGAAGACACTGACCCTCTAAATAGGAAGATACTGACCTAACATTGCATTATAGGGGACCATGACGTTTAAAATGTAGTCATTCGACTTTTTGCAATCAAGATGAAACGATCGCACCATTTCCTGAAGAAAGGAGAGGAAAGTAAGAGACAGAAACCTGACCTATCGCAATGCACAGTAGTTGAAGTCTTGGCTCAAATTCATGCCAGCGATTTTGAAGATATGAGTGAACCAGAATCCAGACCTAGAGAATCTACGTCAAACCAAAGTCCATCACCAATAACCCTTGAAAACTACTGTCACATTAGAGAGACGGATAAACGCTCTTCTAGAAAATTTAGAACCACGACCTACACGTACATGGTGAAGTTTAAAGATTTAAAGTCCGACGTACCGTTGCAGAAGCAGAAGAGTTCATCACGGATTTGTGGGATTGTTTGTTAACCACACTGAAACGGTAATGTGAAGCCAAAGAAGACGATCTCGCTTGACACTTTCCATTTATCACGACAGTCTGAAGTCCCCCGTTTGGATCGAGTTTAGCAGGCCATCAGAACTGACACCTTCCAAAGTCATCGACAAAATTCAACACTTGCAGCAGTCCAACGACAAGTTTCACATCACCGATGGAAAATCGACACTGTACATGGCCCACGTTTCTCTTCCCAAAGGGACCGGACTCAAAAAGGTGTTATTGGTGGACGACCTTCGCAGCACCAAAAAGAGCCTCGTCCGAATTAACAACCCTCAAGACCAGATGTGTTTAGCCAGGGCTGTTGTGGTGGGACGAACGTATGCCAACAAGAACGACACGGCAGAATGGAAAAGAGCCTGGCAAACTATTCAAAAATCGAACCGAACCAAACAACAAAGAGAAGCAGAACTCCTGTTACAGCAAGCTGGCCTGTCTAAAGACACACCCTGTGGCATTCCTGAAATGCAAAAATTGCAAGACGTCTTGCCTCCACGCTACACATTGAAAGTACATCCTCAAGAAGTGCGCGGACTTCTGATGTTTCGAGGTAAAAATTTCAAAGATGGAAAATACATTCATGTCTATCATTACGATGAACATTTTGATGCCATTACCAGTATCACCGGATTCCTGGGATACAGTTATTCTTCTGAGCAATGATACTATGGGTATAACAATCGAGAGCAATACAAGCATTGTGGATCGAAGTGTAAGGGATGTCTGGTCTCTAAACCCTATCTTGACGAAGGACAAAAACGAGTGCAATGCTCAGCTTGTCAGCGCACTTTTGTCAGCCCTACCTGTTACCAACAATATCTGAAGACGCAAGGTTTACAGCAGAAAAGTGCTTGTCAACTCCTGAGATTGTGCCCTACTTGTGGACAGGTCATACGTACCAATAGTACCAAAAAGAAAGATGCACGTGAATGGAAAAGTCTTTGTTTCGAGGCTTGGACGAAAGAAGTGGCTTACATTGTCCAAGATTTGTGTTATGCATTCAAAGGAAAAATTGAACTTAAAGTGTCTGTGAAAAAGGTAACTTTTAAACCTGTGTTAGCCACAGTGCCTGAAGAAGAACCCGACACCGAGGAAAACTACCCTAATCAGGACAGGACCGTTGTCGACATGGACATCCCCGAAAGGTCATTCCGGCAGGACCCCTGTGCGACTGTGCCAAGTGTAGAGACTCTAAGAACATTACAAACTGTCCCTAGGACACCAAACCTTCGTCACCAAAAATGTTGTACAGTGACTTGTTTATATTCCACTCAGATCTTTTTGATGTGTATTTTATCGATGTAATTAACCTTTTGGCTTTTATGTATTTTTGCCTTTCGTGTTCAATTTTAAAAATGTTTTAAAATACACGTGTGCTGAAAAAAAGTCTAAAAACTCTTGTCTTGTCCGTCTTAGTTTCCAAAGTGACATTCCGTGCACTATAGCTACCTCTGCTGTCTCTGCTCCCTCTTCCTCCACTTTCAAAGTCATTGAGGAAAAAACTTAGATCTTGCTAGTTGGGAGGCTTTGTATCTTCGTCATCCCTTTAATATGTTAATTGCTGGACCGAGCGGTTCAGGCAAAACCGAATTTGACAAACATTTGATCGAACATAAACATCATTTGATCGATCGTCCACCTCAGCGTATCTTGTGGTGTTACAAAGAGTAGCAATCGGCGTACAGCCTCCTGCGAGAAAGTCAAGGTGATTCCACCGTGTTTGTGGAAGGCATTCCTGGCGAAGACGATGGGATCGTGTCTGACCAGAGTCAAACTCATCTGGTCATCTTAGACGACATGTTAGGAGAAGACGAAGAAGAAATTAAACTGTGGTTTACGTGCAAAGGGCATCATCGTAATGCCAGTGTCATTTACATCACCCAAAATTTGTTTCAACAAAGTAAAGCCCATCGCACCATCCGTCTCTATGCTCATTACGTGGTCTTCCTTAAAATCCCTAGAGATAAATCGCAAGTGCAAGTGTTAGCCAAACATTTAGGAACGCCTTGGCTGACTCGTGCGTACGACGATACTACTCAAACCCCTCACGCCTATTTACTCGTGGATTTAAAACCCAGTACCCCCGATTATTTGCGATTTTGTACCCATCTGTTTCACCACTGGTGCCAAGACGGAAGGCCTGTCGTGTACACGTCCCCGCCGACTTAAAAAAAAATCTATAAAAACCTCGGACACTTTTGGTCTGTCTCACACATTGTCAACATGACGTCCCTTCAGTCTCATCTTCCCGTCAAACTGATTCGTGCCTTGTACGGCATAAGTCGCGAAACAAAATCCACAAATACGTGCTCGTGTCTTAGAAGCCAGTCTCAAAGAAGTCTTATGATGGTTTACGGTGACAGCACGTCAATTACTGCAAGGCATCATTCACATCCCTCATCAAACCAAAAGCTTATTTGAGAGAAGCAAAGTAGCCTTGACGCAACTGGCAGATCTCCGCATCGACACTCAAACCAAAAGCAAACCATTTTGAAACCTGGAGTTAGCGGTTCTCTAGGAGGTGTCATCCTTCGCTCCTTCTTAAAATGAGACCCCAATGTCCCCAAAGTCATCCCCAAGAAAGAAGCCACTCCCCGACCCAAACGTACCCAGAAGAAAAAGAGCAGTGGTCTCAAGACCAGGTCACAGCCCCAGAAAAAGAAAAAGAAAAGCCCCCAAAAAAGTCTCCAGAAAACAGTTTCTTCACTCAAGAGAGGCACCTCGGCCAGGACGCATTCTTACATCCCCAAACCACGACCTGCAAAGACGGCGACCACGTCTCCAGTAGCCTCAGGTTCTTCCATTTCTCTGTTGCTGCTGATGCCAGCCAAACCCAATTTGACACGCATCTTTCCTAATTTGAACATCTCCAGCGCTGACACCCTCCTCCTCCTCTTTAGCTGTTGCGGCAGCTGCTAACAAAGTGCCCTCTCCCAAAATCAAAGTCCAAGAGATATCGGGCATGTTACAGTGTTGACTGGATTTATCCAAGCGAGAACTGACCCGATTCAGTTCTCTCTGAACCCCTCCACGACGCGTGATACCCGCCATGAAAATGATGCGACGGACCGATAATCAGTGGCTACGTATTCCACTATAAAAAAAAGACCTGGAGTAAACGATGTGTATCAGCGTTTTTGTGCTCCTGAAGGCCAAAAGATGTCACCTAAACGAAGTCCACACCACCACCATCGCCGTTCTCCTGTCCTAAAAGGAAAAGGAAAAAGAAAAGGACAGTCTCGTCCGTCAGTCTGTCCCTGCATCCAAAGAAAACGCTTAGCCAAGCATCGATGTCTACCCCCAGAAAAGACCCCTTCGTCCGAAGAAAGAGAGGAGCAAACAAAGGGGAGGATTATTTGATGGGATAGTCAAAGGGGTCGTCAGAAAGACTGGTTACAAACCCTTTGACCTACTCTAAAAATACACCTCCAAAAATAAGACAAAAGGACGTGTGCTTAGTCATCGACGTCAGTGTGTTTTGTGTGTGCCCCGGAACAAAAAAAGATGTCACAGCCCCCCCCCCAAGCCATCCCTCTTCTACCACCAAAGGAAAGAAAAGGAAAGGACTGCCTCCTCGTTTAGCCAAACATTGGGACGTGTTGTTCGTCCTGTCCGAAGCTCCTCCACCCATGCGAAAACAAATCATTCAAACCGCCTCCAAAGACGTCATCGATATCGTTTGAAAAAGTTGTCTAAATATCTTGAAAGAAACAATACCTTTGTCTCAGCATCAGAAAGAATCCATAGCCAAGCATCGACACGTTCGTCGCCAAATGGTCCAAAAGAAAATATCCATCGGTCAAAAGAAAAAGATGTTGGTACAACGTGGAGGATTTGTGCACCTGTTGTTTGCACCCATACTAAAAGCCACATTGGCACCACTGCTTACATGACTCGTTCAAGCTGTTGCTTCACAAGAGATAGGTTAAAGATAAAAAGGATCAAGAAGATAAAAGGGGTCTCTGGAGTCCAAAGATCTCAGACGTGACCTTTGGAATCTGATGGAAAGACGAGAACTGACTTTAGTGCCTTGCAAACAATGGATCGAATTCCATCGTTGGCAAGAACAACGGACCCCGCATTTACCTCCCAATCATCATTTGACCGAGAAGTCCCAGTTACAACACGAATTGCAATCGTTGATGGATCTCAGCAATTTGTAAGAAACGGAAAAATAGCAACGGTACGGTCAAGTGTTGCAGCGACTTCAACTCTTTCACCAGAAAGCTTCAGACGAAACAGCTCCACCGACTCTGATAGATTTTAAGACCCGGAGAGTCCATCATCACCACCACCACAACCACCCCTAGTGATCAAGACAGAAAAAGGAGAAGAAGAGTTTCAAACTCCACCAGAAAAAGTATGCAAGTTAACAGCACCACCAACGTCCAGAATGTTTTGGATTAAAAAGATGATCGCAACCCTTTTTTCCTCAGACGAGAAAAGGAAGGCGAAGACAGAAGTTAAACAAGAACTGATTACCCCTGTTCAGACATCCTCCTCGACACCTATTGCTCGTCGGACACGCAAAGCATTACAATCCAAGGAAATACCACACGAAGAAAAGAATAGCAGCCGTAAAGAGTGGGTGACTTATTAAAAAAAGTCCAGATGGAGAATCTGTTAGCCAGCATTTACTACGATCCGTCCCATCCCGCGGGTTACTACGGAGTTCAGAAATTGTATCGTGCTGACAAAACCCAACTGAAAAGTGTCCGTTTACCTCAAGTGTAACGACGGTTACAAGAACAAGCCACGTACACCTTACACAAACCCATTCGACGACAATTTTCCAGAAATCGTACCCGAGTGGAGGGTTATTGATCATCAATGGCAAGCCGATTTAGCCGATTTAGCCGATGTCTCTCATTTGGCCACCTACGATCGTGGCTACAAATATTTGTTTTGTGTCATCGACGTCTTTCCCAAATTTGCCTGGGTAGTGGCATTGACGTCCAAATCGAGCACTGAGTTAGTGCGAGCCCTAAAACTGTGTTAAAACAAAGTGGTCGTCACCCTCTTCGATGGCAAACCGACAAAGGCACCCAATTTCTGAACCAAGCTTTCCAAAAAGAATTAAAGAACGACACATTCATTTTTCACCACCGAGTATCCCGAAACCAAAGCAACCTTGAAAGAACGCATGTGAAGATATTTTATGCATCAACACACTCTCATGTACATCGACGTCTTACCACACCTGCTTAAAGCTTACAACCAGTCTTACCATCGGAACATCGGATGTGCCCCCCAAGAGGTGACTCTCAACAACGAAGTGACCGTCTTTGAGCGCCTGTTTGGTACGGTCCCGACTGTGACTGTCCCCAAGAAATGAGAAGTGTTGACGACGGGAGATTGGATACGCATTGGCAAAACCAAACGCACTTTCAACAAAGGTTACTTACCCAACTGGACCACCGAATTGTTTCGTGTCACTGGACGAGTGCGTGGTCGTCATCCTGCTGTCTATAAATTGGAAGACATGAACGGGGAAGTATTAAAAGGAACGTTTTACTTGCTCGAGTTACAACGCGTGACCCAAAAATAAGACGAAGTGTACGACATCAAAAGTATTCTTGATCGAAGAACCGTAAAGTGAGAAAACTTTGTGTCAAAGAAGTCGAAGTATATTGGAAAGGATATCCGTCGAGTTTTTACTCTTGGATCGACGCTTCGCAAGTCATCGACTATGAAAAGAAGTGACCATCATGCCCTTCAACACAGCCTCAACCACCAGAGCACTGACCACTCCTTCACCCAGTTCTTCTCTGCAAGATCTACAAAAACAACCCTTGTGCACGAGGTGTGGAGAACGTGTGCCTAAAACGCAAATCGTCTTTTTCTGCTAAATCTTTGTGGTGTATTGTGTCATCGGTGCTGCCATTGCCAACTTGAGTTTGCAACAAGGAGACAAACAATTGTGGACCATTTTACTGAGCAGTTGCATCGGTTACCTTCTCCCCAATCCTTCCCTGAAATACTCTAACGGTTACAACGGGAGTCTTGCGCCCAATATCAGTCACTCTCCCAACAGTCACCACCAAAACAACAACAACAATCGTCTTTTAGACACTCCTCTGCCCTCCAGTGACCCCTGGACAGCAGAACTCTGGAATTATGAACAATCAATTTTAGTTAACGTTACCCAGTGACAGTTCCATGGATGTGTTTCCCAACAATACTTTGTGCTGTTTCACTTCCAAATCACCCCAGGCCATCCAATTGGATCAATAAGCCTATTGGGAAGTGGCTTTGGTCAAAATCATTCACCCTATACAAATCCTAAACATCACTCAAAATCAAAACACTTTCGAGGTCGAAATCCTGAACGAACAAATGCAACAATACCCGATTACAGGTATCAAAAATTCAGCAAACAAGTATACTGTGAAAATTCCTGCAGACTATTATTTTAGCGGTCAACATCTGGTGGACACGATTGCTTCCAGGTTCGAGGAAATGTTTGGCAAAGCCCTAGACAAAGTCAAACGAAGTGTTACCATCGTGTACCATAAAGTGGCTCGTCGCTTGCTGATGAAATTTAAGGATTCCAAAATGTTGGTCATCACGTTTAATCGTATTTTTTTTGTTGAAATTTTGGGTGGAGACCCAAACTTGACAACACCGAATTTAGAAATACCGAAGATCAACAGAAATATGGATTTTTAGAAGTGTTTTAGATTCCCTGTAGAACTGAACCAAGGATTGAATTTGATTTTTGTGTACTCTGATGTGGTGGAGTACAACGTGGTGGGACACACATCCGTACCGTTACTGAGAGTCATTCTTTTCAAAGTGGATTCTGCCACGAACAATGACAGTCGTATTTCGACACTGTCAACATTGCAATAAAAGGAGATCTGGGACAAAATTTTCCATTCTCCAAAGGGAAAGTCACGGTGACACTCCATTTTCGAAAACGATTCTCTAACGACTTGTAAGTCATTTATCCAGTGTACCGAAGAGTCGCTCGACAGCGGGGACATGGTTTAGGAGATATGCAGAAATTGGCGTTTCGTTCGGTGGCACCCGTTTTGAAACCTATGGTGACGCGAGGATTTCACTCCTTGAAAGATGCTGCTTTGACACAAGGCAAAGAATTACTCCAAAATGGCATCATCGACAAACAAAACCCCAAAGACGTTTTCTCGAGAGCAGCCAAAATTGTCTTGCTTCAAACTGACAAAGACATTTTGGGCCGACGAGAAACTCCTATAAATGCCCTGGACGCTGTCCAGTCAGACATTCCTGCTTCCCTGACGCAACAGCAAGTACAAGGCAGAAAGAGAAGACGACGAAGTCACCCCTCCAGAGGACTTCACACCCACAGAGCTAGAAAGAACAAGAAAAGAAGAACTTTCCGAGAATTAGACGTTTTATGATTATTAAACAACAGAGAGAGAGAAAAAAAAAATGATGCATCGAGAGTCTTGCGCATGTTCCTAGTCAGAACTGGATCTGTTTGCAATGCCGCCCACCATGATGACGATGCAAGAATCCCAATGGGTAGAATTTTATCCCATCTCCTCTTTGACAGCCTCAGCTCCCATCGAATTTGACTAGCAGTTACTCGTACCTGAAAGTCAAAGTTCTTGATCCAGCTGGAGATCGTATAGATGGCGACGAGGAAGTAGCTCCCGTCAACTATTTCATACATTCTTTGTTCAGTGGAGTGGATTTGTATTTGAATAACAAACTGGTCAGCAGCAGCATGGAAACTTACCCTTACCGAGCGTACATGGAATATCTCTTCACGTACGGAAAGGAAGCCAAGAACACCCATCTGAATGCTTGCGTGATATGGAAACCTGACACGGCAGGCAAATTCATTCACACCGTTTTGATTACGGAGAAAGAAACAAACCATAATTTGGGATTCAACGACCGCCGAAACAAAATCCTGCAAGGACGTAGTTTAGAACTGATGGATAGTTTGCATTTGGACATGTGGTTACAAGAGAAGTATTTGCTAAACGGAGTGGATGTTCGCCTAAGACTGAATCGAAGCAATACCGCTTTCCATTTGATGGCTGATGCTGCCGATTACAAAACCATCATCCAAGAAGAGAGACTTTACGTACGCCGCTTGGAAGTGTTACCTAAAGTGGGAGACGACATCAGTCACACTTTGAACAGAACGACCGCCAAGTACCCGATACGACGTGTGAAAGTGAAAACTTTCAGTATTGCCGCTGGACTCCGATCCAAGATCGAAGATCATCTGTTCCAAGGACAGTTACCCAAACGTTTAATCATTGGTATCGTTAGCAATTAAGCCTTCAATGGAGCCCACAATCAAATTCTTTCGAGTTTCGACACTACAGTGTGTTCAAAATCGAAGTCAATCGAGATGGCAAGACCTTGTGTACCAGACCCTTCGAACCTGGCTTTTCTCCCAACAAGAAGAATTACTTGAGATCGTACTTGTCCACGTACGAAGCCACCGGACAGCTAGGGACCAACATCAGCCACGGTATTACGTACGACGATTATGCAGGAGGTTACGCTCTGTAGGCTTTTGATTTCACTCTTGACCAAAACAGCGACAAGGGACATTTCCATCCTATAAAATCAGAGTGCCAGGTGAATCCTGGATGAGCTGTCCACTGAGGCCGTTGAAGAAAGTGCCAGGATAGAGGTGGAGTAGGAAAAAAAGAAGAAAGAAGAGGAGAAGGAAAAGAAAAGAGATATCCTGCCTCACCTTATGCTTAGGCCTCTGTGTGAGATCAAGCCTTAGGCGAAGACACCACCGCCACCACGTCAGCCACAACCACAGCCACTACCACCAGTACCAAGAGCCGCTGTGCCCCAGATGGAAAACTGGGAGGAGGAGTTGGAAAGACTGCGGCAAGAGTGGGAGCCGCAGAGACCTCATCATACCCGCGTGTGGAATAGAAGAAGAAGGAGAGAAGTCTTCACTATCCCTCAGAGTGAGAACTGGGATGATGAGGCCACTCAACCCCCTCTGCACTCCCAAAAACAAATGTCAATTGGGAGAATGACTGGAGCTGCCGTTGCGTGTGTGGTGCCCGGCATGGAAGGGGCAAGCATTAACTGGGTGCATCTAAAGTTCTTTAAATAGAGCCCTTCTCAGGAATAACCAGATCTCTAGAAAAGAGAGACTGATCAAGTTGCCAAAAAATATAATTGTGTATGTATATGTGAGTGCGCGTACGTTTGTGCATGTGTGTGTATTTTTGTTTGTGTGCGTGCGTGTGTGTGTGTGTGTGTGTGTGTGTGTGTGTGTGTGTGTGTGTGTGTGTGTTTTGTGTGTGTGTGTGTGTCTTTCCCTTAACAAACCCCTTGTCCCTATACTCATAAGTGTTTCTTTTTTTCCTTAATAAATAACACTTATCCCTAAACAAAAAATAGCCTTTGTGTGTGTGTGTGTGTGCGTACGTTTGTATGTGTGTATGTGTGTTTGTTTTGTCCCTTAACAAAAAATTATCCCTAAAACACAAAACGTTTGATATTAGTGTGTTGTTTTGTACACAAATTTATTTTAGGTTAGCACTCATATCACTGTGAATTGTTTGGTAGGTGATATGGGTAGTTGGTGAGAGGGATGTTTTCCTTTACGTCCGTGCTTGAAACATATAATGTTATAAAGTTTCGCGTTCGTCAATGTGGTTTTGCAAATAAAATCTAAACAAAAAACCCACAAATAATACACAGATAACTGCATAGGTGTCTCTGAAATGTCGATGGGGACCTGATTATTTAGCAGAGACTCTCGTGCAGCCCAAAATATAACCAAAGTAGGGCAAAGTTAGGAATGAAAACAAAATTAACCCACCTAGATTAATACAAACAAATAGTCAAAATTACTCCAACCTTAGACTCTAAAATCTTATCATGTTTTCATTTACGTCCGCGCGGAAAATAATAATAATAAAAAAAAATTCAATCCGTTTTCCACCTCAAGCTCAAAAAACAAATAACAGCAATATGATGGATCGGCATGGGGGCGGGCACTTGGGACCCGATTATTCGGCAAGGATGCCGGTTATCACCTGACCCGACACCACCCAAAAATCAAATATAACTTATAACTAGGGCCCTACAACAAGATAAGCATAATACGCATGTGAGTCTCTGATATGTCGATGGGGACCTGATATGTCGATGGGGACCTGATTACTCAGCAGAGACAATCGTGCAGAATGAAACAACAGCAAATAGGGTTAATAACTCCGTACCAAAATGAGAAACAACACCTAACAACATAAGAACAACTAAATCTGGAAAAAAGCATCAACAGAGAAATAGATAACGGAAAGCAAACAACACATGAAGACAACCGAAACACCACTGCTAAAATACTAATGCAATCTCGCTCAAACCCTCTATCTCTCTCTCATTTAAAAAAAATATCTGTCTATCTATCTATTTGAGCTCTCCACGAGTATATATATATATATATATATATATATATATATATATATATATATATATATATATATATATATATATGTTATATATATATATATATATACATATATATATATATATATATATATTCTTTATAACAACAACTCTCTTTTTATATCTCTTCCTGATAAAACTCGTCTCTATTAAAACTCCTTAAATCCTTACTAACACGGTACTTCTACCACATAACCTAACTACCAAAGATGACAGCTATCCCATTATAAATGTCCTTAAAACCAAGACATTATAAGGTGGTCCGAGCACCAGGATCATCAGGGCCTGCCACACAAGTGGCAACGTAAATCAAACACATGAATACAGTATGAACCCAAATAGAAGTATATAAGGTGGTCAAAGCCCAATAACCATCAGACCCCGCCGCACAAGGTGGCAATTAATTAATTTAAGTACATACATGGCCCCAGAACACGTATAGCCAACCTAAGACCAATAGGCCTTACCAAAGACAAGTATGTTACATAGGACCCCAACTTAATAGCGTATATAAGGTGGTCTACGCCCAGGACCATCAGGACCAGTCACACAATGTAGCAAATACCAAATAAATAACATACTAATGGCTGTCATCGGAGGTACCTCTTTTACTCTAATATAAGGCAAAAACAGCACAGACAGTTTCCAAAATCTTTTCAAACCATTTTGGCATTAATTGCAATTCAAAATTCGTGCAAAGACGCAAAATTTAGAATTGCCGGTGGATTCGCGCCTGCCTGCCGACCTGATCCTCCCTTGCCTCGACCGGACACCACAATTTATCAGCTTGCAATGCACGCATAAATATACCTTACAAAACATGAGTGTGTGCCTCAAATCTCACTCACCGATTGGCAAATAGCGGACTGAAAACAAGAGTGCGTGATGGGTCTATTCCCACTCTATACAAGCCTAACATTCAGGTAGCATGAAACATACTGACGGCTAAATTAACAGCACTCATTGAGTGCATAAACGCCTGGGGGATGTGGCTCTAATCCCTTCCCCCAGGATAAATTTATCATCCTGCTCTGCAGGAATAAACCAGTGGTACATGTACAACTGTACGAACACCACTATAATTTAACATCATCATCATCATCATCATCATCATCATCAGCGTTCGTCAATCGTGCCATTCAACCTTGAATAAAAAATGGCCAGCAACATCGTAGACAAAATGATGAGGTTGTAACAGGTTGTAGATGACCTGGGCATGATAGAGGAACTGTTGGTGAAAGTGGAGTATGGGTGTTATAGTCCCCATAGAGTGAGGATGGAACTTAATAATTTGAAGAAGGCAGAGGACAGACTGAAAGAGGTGATCAAACAGGAAAAAGAAGAAAAGGAGGACAAAGAGGAAAAAGAGCAAATGAGAGCGTACAATGCTAAGCTGGAAAAAGAAGAGGAGAATGAGTAAAGGAAAAAAGAGGAGGAAGAGGAGTAGGAGGAGAAAGAGAATGTGAAGAAGAAGAAGAAGACAAAAAATGTAACGGAGAAAATGAGAAGATGGTGGAGAAGAAGAAGGGAGGAGAGAAATTAGAAAAAGTTAAACGGCCCTTTTCAGAGCCACTCCATTGCCTCGAAAAGATATCTATTCTCTCTTGACTAACAAAATTTTAGTCGATTTTTTTGTATGATAGATTGATGTTTAATCTATATATTTGTGTTTATTTTGTGCGAGA
>JAECUM010024766.1:0-72466 GCA_016617855.1 Megalonaias nervosa
TATGAGCGACCTATGCTATGAGCGACCACCTGTCATTTCCGACCACAATCGTAATGCATGGATTGATTTTATTATATAAATGCTTTGTTGTTATGAGCTACCACCTGCTGAACGCAACCAGCGACTGCAATGTCTTGGCAAAATATGCATTTTGACACTGCTATGAACGAACGCATCACAAAAACGAGGATAAACTCCACCGACCTTTATTTAATCCCTGTAAGAACAACTGCTCATAACATTCTAAATATTTCAAAAAAAACAAAAAAAATAGGCTGGCTACTGAATTTTTTTTAGCAATGCTTATAGTGATTTATAGTTTCTGTCGTAAACCAGACACAGAGTACGGTATATGTAGATTATTTCCTTGTCTGGTTCCCTGCTTTGTATGCTCCCTGCGTTGTTCTCCGCTATTCGTATAGAGGTGAGCAATGCAGGTAGCATACAGAGCAGGGAACCAGATTAATTATTCCTGCACTTTGTCTGTTTCCCGGCCTTATCATAGGACCCAGAATCCCAATGAACGACTGTATCGCAAGATATGTAATCAGTTTTTACAACAACTGCTTGATTAGTAACGATTGTTCTGATCAAAAACAAACACAAAAGGAATATTTAAAAAAAAAAGGATTGTTGCTACCAGTGATAGATGCTAAAGTCTGTAAACCAGGCTAATGTACATGTCATGAATTGCCGTTGTAGTGCCAAAGTTAATGTAGTGGTCGCATATATTGTTCGTCTTTAGAGTTAATCCGTATTGCCAGGGGTGAATAAGGTCATTGTCTATTAAACCAGCAAGAGAGAATTGTTTGCGGGTTTCGATTGATAATGTTCAAGGCTTGTGATGTTTGTTGTTTTCCCCACGATGTTAAGTATTACATCCCAGTCACAAAGCTGTCATCTATTCAAGTTGGTGCAACCGGGTTACACACTTTGCTTATAGAGTTAATCCCTGTATGTCATCTTTGAATGAAGCCGTTGACTTTTGTCTCTGAGTAAATGGTTCTTTTTCTGGATGAGATAATTGTTTCTTTTTATTTCATTAATTGTTAGATATGCAATGCACATGTATAGATTTTTCATATTTTCCCACAGCCCAGTCCAAACCTTCTTTATGTTCGATATTACAACTGAGCAATAATTATTTTAACACCTAGAACCTTAATAACAATGGACGAACCTCCAACTAAAAAGAGACAAATTTTAAGGCTGGAGAAAATTATTGTAACTGAAAGAAGTGCAAAAGAGCAGACCACTCACAGAAAAGCAGTTTAAACGTCAGTTAAACATATTTAGGTTGTTATAAAGGAAAAGGAGTAATTCAGAAATGATTTCATATGCTAAAATATGTGACCTTCAAATGTAAATGTGATTTCATGTTTAATGATAGAGGTATATCTTTATTGCTATATAATTTTGTTTTCAGATGAATGCATACAATATTTTATCAAAAACTATTAATAAAGAATAGAATATATGTACAGTGAGTGTGGTTATTTTTCTTGAAATTGTTCTGAAACTGGACCTTGGAAACTGGTCTTTTTGTACAAACCTGCTATGAGGGACCACCTGTCTTGAGAGACTGCTTCTTGTTGGCAGAAGGGGCGGTCTGTCATGACAGGTTTTACTGTAGTACATATTCTATTCACAGTATACTAGTGGTACATATTCTATTTACAATATACTAGTGTTACATATTCCATTCACAGTATACTAGTAGTACATATTCTATTCACAGTATACTAGTAGTACATATTCTATTCACAGTATGCTACTATTACATATTCTGTTCACAGTATTGTTATGTGTATGTAATTTAATTACTTGTGTGTTAGTTTTGAATTTTTTTAATTTTATTTTTATTTCATTACGTGTTATTGTAATGATAACTTTATTCACTGGATTTGACATTTTTCCAGTAAATTCAGTTCAGTTCTTTTTAGCCTGATTAATACGCAGTTCATTGCTACATTGTAGTTTTAGCTGACCTAGTTCCTGACCTTGATTCAGAACTGGTAAACAACTTTTTTTATTCCTTTCCTAGAGTGAAAATCATTGGTCGTAATCAGGGTCATACTTGGCTTGCGTGTCAGTTCTGTGTAAACACCTTTTTTTATTTTTATTCAATCTTCTAGATTCGTTCAGTAGAATCAAATTTCGTCCATGGCGTATGTGTCAGCCGGCCTATGGTCTTACTACGCCATTTGAACTAAGTGACCACGTGACCCATCACGTGGGTCTGAAGTGCGTCGTAATTTGGGTTAAAACTTACTTCATAGTGGTTTTATAGTCACTCGTAAATTATACCTTCGGAGCTCATAGGTATTTTGTGTTGTGACCAGTTGAATTGAGTTTTTATTTTAAAATAGTTTATTTTCCCTAGAGACTTCATCAGTTGCTCATCATAATTCTTGGATAAAGACATTTGCTGAAAATTATTCGGAATTTCAAAGCTGGAATATTATTCTTGATTCATAAAATTCAACAAGGAACTGTTGACACAACAGCACAAAACAGGTTATAGAGGATATCATCGCCTTCCATCTTAGAACTTCATCAGGATTCGAACTTTGATTCAATTAGAACTTTTTAGTGATAGGACTTATATTTTTAAATTCTAGGATTAGTTTTTGGATTAGATTCACAAACCGTAAGTCCTTTTTCATAGTTTTACCTTATTTTCTAGGGAAATAAATTACTTTGTTAAATTTATAAAGCTTGTTGGTTTCACTCTTTTCTTTGTTACTTTGTATGAGCCTAAGACATATAACAAAGAAAATTGGGGTTCTCGTCCTTGGGATATATGAATTTTGGCTAAAATATTTCAGAAAATTGTTTTTTGAAATTTAAATTCCCCTAGTATTCCAGAATTTTTTAAATCCCAAGTACTATTTCACATATTGTTTGAAATTTTTAGTGAAATCGACAGGCTTTTTCACAATGTCATCAAAAGTGGAGACTTTTCTTTCAAGTCCTACTCAGGAGCAGTTGGATTGTTTGAAAAAAGATGAATTGCTTGAACTTGCCAGAAAATATGATCTTTCTGACGCAAAATCTTCCTTAACGAAGCAAGAAGTAAAATACATTTTGATTAAGTATTTCGTAGAAAAGAATGTTTTTGATAAAAGTGTTTTGGGTTCGATCATTAAGTCTGTATCAGACTCTGACATAAGAGTAAAGGAATTGAAATTAAAATACAAGATGGAATTAGAGTTAAGGAAGCTTGAACTTTAGAAAGAAAAAGAACAAATGTTATTGGATAAAGAGGATAGAGAGAAACAAATGCAGTTACAATTTGAGAAAGAGGAAAGAGAGAGACAGGAGAGAGAGAAAGATAAACAAATGCAATTACAGTTTGAGAAAGAGGAGAGACAGAGACAGATGCAATTGCAAAGAGAGAAGGATGAAAGGGAATTTCAAATTAAGTTAAAAGAAATAGAGCTGGCAAGTGAAAGGCACATTCCCACTTCACATACAAATTCAAATTTTGATATTACAAAGAATTTTAGGCTAGTACCCTCTTTTAGCGAAAAAGAAGTAGACAGATATTTTCCTTATTTTGAAAAGTTGATGAAAATTTGAAATGGCCAAGGAAGCATTGGACTCAATTATTGCAGTGTGTACTTTATGGCAAAGCCCAAAATATCTTTGCATCCCTGTCAGTACAACAAAGTTCTGACTATGACTTGGTTAAGGAATGCATCTTAAAGGGTTATGAGTTAATCCCTGAGGCTTATCGGCAAAAATTCAGGAACTATAAAAAAGAAGCTGGTCAAACTTATGTAGAACTTGCAAGAGAAAAGGAGCAGTTATTTGATAGATGGTGCTTGGCCAAGAAAGTTAAACATGATTATGAAAGTGACAAACAACTTGTATTACTTGAAGAGTTCAAGAACCATGTCCCTAGTGACATTTAGACTTATCTTGAAGAGCATAAGATCAAAACCTTGGAAAATGCTGCTCTTGCTGCTGATGAGTATTTCTTAACTCATAAAGTTCCTGTTGTAGGCAAGTCTTTCACTCAGCAGTCATCTGGTAAAAAGGTATTTCAGCCTAATATGACTCCTTCTGAAACTCAATCTGGCACAACTTTTAAAAATCAAGCTTCTGATTCAAAATCCTCGTCTCCTCCTACGTGTACCTATTGCAAGAAGAAAGGACACGTTATTTCTGATTGCTTCAAATTGAAATATAAGCATCAGAATCAAGACAGACCTATCCCGATTGCCCTTATTTCTAAGAGGTCAAGGTCATGGTCATGGTCATGTATTGAAAGCAATACATTTGTTGGGTCTAATAAACCCCAGTCTGATTTTATTATGGAGAATTATGAGCCATTCATGTTGAAGGGTTCTATATCACTCTTGGGTGATTTGGCCAATCCTATCCCTATTAAAATTTTAAGGGATACAGGAGCTTCTCAGAGTCTTCTATTATCAGGTACAGTACTTTACCTTTTTCTGAGAAGTCTTCTTCTGATGAGTGTGTTCTCATTCAGGGAGTAGAGTGTGGCTTTGTTAATGTTCCTCTTCATTGTGTAAATTTGTCATCAGACTTAGTTTCAGGACCTGTGACAGTCGGAGTAGTGTCTTCTTTACCCATTCAGGGCATTCATTTATTACTAGGCAACAACCTGGCTGGAGACAAGGTTGTGGTTAATCCACTTGTAACTGACAAGCCTTCTTTGGATCAGAAAGTTGATCCAATTGAAAAAGAATTCCCTGATTTATACCCAGCTTGTGCAGTTACCAGAGCTATGGCAAAGAAAGCTCTTGAGAATGATTTTGATAAGGAAAATATTCCTTTAGCTGACACATGTATTGGTTAGGCTTTTGATGAGGTCACTTTCACTCCTTGTTTGGATCAATCAAAAGGTATTGATCACAGTGATCCTCTTTTAACTACTCATTCTCTTTTTTCTAATCCGGGTGTTAAACGACAATCACTTGTCATCGAACAGGAAAAAGATCCTGAGATCTCCTGTTTGTTTCAGAGGGGCATTAGTGAAACTGAAGCCACTGAAGTACCTGTCTGTTGTTTCATTAAAAATGGATTTCTTATGAGAAAATGGAGACCTCCCAAGGTACCTGCTGGTGACGAGTGGTCAGTGAATTATCAAATTGTAGTTCCAAAATTTTACAGACAGGAAATACTTAGTTTGGCCCATGAAACTCCTCTGGCTGGTCATTTAGGGATTAGTAAAACTTATCATAAGATCTTGACGCACTTTTATTGGCCAAAAATCAAAAGTGATGTTTGTAAATACTGTAGATCTTGTCATACTTGTCAAATGGTAGGAAAACCCAATCAGAAGATACCTAAGGCTCATCTGCAACCTATTCCTTTATTTGACGAACCATTTAACAGAATAATGGTAGATTGTGTTGGTCCCTTACTTAAGACCATGACAGGCAAACAATACTTGTTGACCATAATGTGTGTGTCAACAAGGTTCCCAGAGGCAATTCCTTTGAGGAATATTAAAACTATAACTATAGTAAAAGCATTGATAAAGTTTTTCACTCAATTTGGCCTTCCCAAATCTGTCCATCAGATCAAGGGTCAAATTTTATGTCTGGAATTTTCCAGCAAGTTATGTATGAATTAGGCATTCAGCAATTCAAATCTTCTGCCTATCACCCTGAGAGCCAAGGGACTTTAGAAAGATTTCATCAGACTTTGAAGAAATTGGTTTGATCATATTGCTTTGATACGGGTAAAAATTGGGATGAAGGCATTCATTTACTGTTGTTTGCTGTTATAGAGTCAGTTCAAGAATCTTTAGGATTCAGTCCCTTTGAACTAGATTTTGGACATACTGTGCGTGGACCATTGAAGTTGTTGAAAGAGAAACTTCTTTCTAATGAAGATAATGAACTTAATCGTCTTGATTATCTTTCTAATTTTAAGTATAAGTTGTTAAAGGCTTGTGAGGTTGCAGGAGCGAATCTGCACTCTACTCAGTCAAAAATGAAATTAAGGTATGATAAAAACTCAAAGGAAAGGAGTTTTCAGCCTGGTGATAGAGTTCTGGCTGTCTTGCCCATTCCACAAAATCCCCTTCAGGCCAAGTATTATGGTCCTTACACAGTTGAAAAGAAAGTAAATGATTTAAATTGCATAATATATACTTCTGGGAGGCAAAAACAAAAACGACTTTGCCACATAAACATGTTATAGGAGTATATTGAGAGAGATAGTCAGGTAAATCATGCAATTAATTTAGTTGTACCTGTCCCACTCACTGAGGATGTAAGTGAAGGAATTCAATCGGACTCTACTGATTTTGGAGCAACAAATCTTCGGAATTCGGAAATTATGAATAATCTGGACCAGAAACTTTTATATTTGCAACAACAAGAAAGGAATGAATTTAAACAGTTATTATTTGAATATGAGCACTTATTTCCAGATGTTCCTACGAGGACAAACAAAATTTTTCATGACGTTGAAATTGTGAATTCCAAACCTGTGAAACAACACCCATATAGGATGAACCCTTTCAAACAGGAATACTTGAAAAAGGAAATTCAGTATTTGCTGGAGAATGATTTCATAGGGCCCAGTAAAAGTGACTGGAGTTCACCATGTATACTTGTTCCGAAACAAGATAAAACTTTCCATATGTGCACTGATTATAGGAAGGTGAACAGTGTGACAAAGACAGATTCATTTCCATTACCAAGAATCGATGACTGCACTGATAAAATTGGAAATGCCAGGTATGTCACCAAATTTGACCTTCTGAAAGGATTTTGGCAGATTCCACTAACGGAAAGGTCAAAGGAAATTTCAGCATTTGTGACTCCAGATGGACTTTATCAATATAAAGTGATGGCATTTGGGATGAAGGGTTCACAAAGTACCTTTCAACGTTTGATGAATATGATTACCTCTGGCCTAGATAATTTTGATGCTTACATCGATGATGTCATCATCTACAACGACACCTGGAAAGAACATCTAGCCACAATTCGGAAATTCTTTGACAGACTCACTGATGCAAGTTTGACAATCAATTTATCTAAAAATGAGTTCTGCCGTGCTTGTGTAACTTTTCATAGGATATAGTGGGACATGGACAAGTTAAACCTATAGATGCTAAGGTCAAGGCTATCTCTGAATTCCCTGTGCCTGTTAGTATGAAGCAACTGATGTGATTTTTAGGTATGGCTGGGTACTATCGGAAATTTTGTTCCAATTTTTCTAATATTGCTGAACCCCTGGTAAATTTACTGAGCAAGAAAAACAAGTTTTTTTGGACTGAAAAATGTCAGGAAGCTTTTGACAAGTTAAAGGCCATACTTAAAAGTGTACCAGTTCTCACAACTCCAAATTTCAGTCAATCTTTTATATTATCTGTTGATGCAAGTGATGTTGGGGTTGGAGCGGTATTGATTCAAGCAGATAGAAATGGTCTTGATCATCCAGTGTGCTATTTCTCTAAGAAATTAAATAAGCACCAAAGAAATTACTCAACAATCAAGAAGGAATGTTTGGCTTTAATTTTGGCTTTACAACATTTTGAAGTTACCTTAGTTCAGCTCCTTCTCCGATTGATGTGTTTAGTGATCACAACCCCTTTATCATCGACAAGATGAAAAACAAAAATCAAAGATTATTAAGGTGGAGTTTGTTGTTACAGGAATATAATCTTGACATCAGACACATCAAGGGGAAAGATAATATAATTGCAGATTCGCTTTCCCGTATATTGAAATATTATTTCTTGTACGCTTTGTATAATTCATAAGAGTTCTTCTTATGTAATTTTTTTTTACCTCATGTATAATTAACATATGGTAAAAAGAAAGCTTTATTATATAAATCTTTCTTTTTCTTTATGGCAGGAAGTTTTTTGTATATGTAATTTAATTACTTGGAGTTTTAAATTTTTTTCATTTTATTTTTTTTTCATTACATGTTATTGTAATGATAACTTTCTTCACTGGATTTGACATTTTTCCAGTAAATTCAGTTCAGTTCTTTTTAGCCTGATTAATACGCAGTTCATTGCTACATTGTAGTTTTAGCTGACCAAGTTCCTGACCTTGATCCAGAACTGGTAAACAACTTTTTTTATTTCTTTCCTAGAGTGAAAATCATTGGTCGTAATCAGGGTCATACTTGGCTTGCGTGTCAGTTCTGTGTAAACACCTTTTTTTTTGTTTTTATTCAGTCTTCTAGATTTGTTCAAGTAGAATCAAATTTCGTCCATGGCGTATGTGTCAGCCGGCCCATGGTCTTACTACGCCATTTGAACTAAGTGACCACATGACCCATCACGCGGGTCTGAAGTGCGTCGTAATTTGGGTTAAAACTTAGTTCATAGTAATTTTATAGTCAGTTGTAAATTATTCCTTCGGAGCTCAAAGGTACTTTGTGTTGTGACCAGTTGAATTGAGTTTTTATTTTAAAATAGTTTATTTTCTCTGGAGACTTCAACTACTGCTCATTATAATTCTTGGACAAAGACATTTGCTGAAAATTATTCTGAATTTCAAAGCCGGAATATTATTCTTGATTCATAAAATTCAACAAAGAAATGCTGACACAACAGCACAAAACAGGTTATAGAGGATGTCATCGCCTTTCATCTTGGAACTTCATCAGGATTCGAACTTTGATTCAGTTAGAACTTTTTAGTGATAGGACTTATATTTTTAAATTCTAGGATTAATTTTTGGATTAGATTCACAAACCTTAAGTCCTTTTTCATAGTTTTACCTTGTTTTCTAGGGAAATAAATTACGTTGTTAAATTTATAAAGCTTGTTGGCTTTACACTTTTCTTTGTTACTTTGTACGAGTCTAAGACACGTAACAGTATACTAGTAGTACGTATTCTATTCACAGTATACTATTAGTACATATTCAATTCACAGTATACTAGTGTTACATATTCTATTCACAGTATACTAGTAGTACATATTCTATTCACAGTATTCTACTATTACATATTCTGTTCACAGGCACATCTGACCTCTGCCCAAATGGGTTCAGGTCACAGCTTGACCAATGCTGGTATGTGAGGAAGCTTGCTGATAGTTTCCTGTTGGTCACTGTTTCTTCCTGGATTCTTCCTCCACCTGTTATGTATATCTATATTTTTTGTAACTCCTGGTACATGATTTTATTTAATTTTCATAGTTTTTATTCATGGTTGTAAACCATATAGAATATCTTTTTGTTATAAATTGTGTATGTGATTTGAATCTGTTAAGAATGCAAATTGCATTGGATCTATAAATAGATGTTTATGTACATGTTTACAATTAGTAATAATAATCTTATTAATAAGACATAAAATGGTACCTGTGGTGTAGAGTCTCTGAAAAGTGACTGATGGGATATGGAAGTTTCAGGAATAATTCTATAGTTTCCCATTGGTTGTGTGAGGTCATGGGACTGCTTAGTTCATCAAAAATCAATAGTGCATGTTGTCACATGGGGTCAATTGTGAAGTAAAGTTGCAATATACAACTTATGTAGGGAGAAAATTAAGTGTTCAGTTTCAATCCGATTTTTGGAGTCATTTGCTCTTATTGTGTTCCTGTTGTAAGTCTGCAGACATATTTTATGTTGTACTTAGATATTTTTCGAGATGAAAAACATTTGTTTGGGCTGTTCAGTGGAAATAGAAAGTGCTCATTATTTGGACTATAATATTATTTGGGAACTGTTATAAATTATTTGAAAGACAACGCCATCTTGACAGTGTCATGGTTCTTGGAGGACCAATACATTTCCAGTATTTAAAATGATTAGGGACTTTTCATTCGTTTAGGACTTTCATAGACCTTTATAATGACTAATTTGGATTCACTTCATTATACTGTAATTTCCTCTCACATGTTTCATTTATCACTTTAATAATTAAATTGTTTGTTAAGTTTTACAAAACTTGTTGGTTTTGCTTCTTTTCTGTTAAGTTTGTAACCATAGTGTCGTAACACACCAAATATCCTGGCTGCCATATACTTAAAAATGGTGTTAAACCCCACAAAACCAAACTGTTCACATGCTGTTATATATATTCCATTCACTGTTTGTTACAGTATGTAAATTATTCGATTCACATTATGTTCTGTATTCCATTCATGGTATGTTACATATTCCATTCACAGTATGTTACAAACTCTATTCATGGTATGTTACATATTCCATTCACAGTATGTTACACAATCTATTCATGGTATGTTACATATTCTGTTCATGATATGTTACATGTTGTACTCATAGAATGTTAATATCCCATTCACAGTATTTTATATATTTGATTGATGGTATGTTCCATATTGCATTTATGCTATGTTACATATTTCAATGTACATTACATATTCCATTTATGCTATGTTACATATTTCAATCAATGTATGTTGCATATTCCATTGACAAAAGTTTTTTGAATAATGCTAAAAGTTTTTTGAATAATGCTGTAACATATGGTACTATTAGTAAGAAATAAAAAACACTTGCTTATCAGGAAATATTATCATTTAGTTGATTTTCATGGGTCTCAGTTTGCATGGTTTTGTAAAAATGATATTGTTGTTATTAGTTAAATTGGTTCATATGCCTCTAATGGGTCAAAGAATTCATATTTCTTTACAGATCATTTTACACTGGAACTCCTAATGTGTAACAGATATGAAATCCACAAGAACTGAGGTTTCAAGAATATACGTAATCCACAGAAATGACTCATCATTGCAAGTTGTATGTTAGAGCCCCCTTATCTTATATTTAAGTCAAATCCTACTTCCTTAGTCATGAAACTGTTGGAGCACAATAATTTAATTCAAATGCAGTCTCAATCTCATTGAAATTTACATCAAATCGCGATCCATTCCTTCTTTATACTGCGCTGTCTTGATCATCCTGCAGTCTGAGTTGTTGTTACTTATCCTGATGATGTGATCATAAAATGTAACCTGTAAATCCACATTCTTTGTTAAATGTATCAGGCTGTCTTTTTGATGTTTGAAATTGGCAAATCAAAAACTTTCATTCTGTTGGATTAAATTTTTTTTTTTGATGTAACACAGCTTTGACCATACTTTTGTCACATCCAAATTTGTAAACAAATACATATTACAGAGTGGGCCCTGAGTGGCCAAGTGGTCTAAACAAATATGTATTACAGAGTGGGCCCTGAGTGGCCAAGTGGTCTAAACAAACACGTATTAGAGTGGGCCCTGAGTGGCCAAGTGGTCTAAATTATTATGTGTTACAGAGTGGGCTCTGAGTGGCCAAGTAGTCTAAACAAATACATATTAGATAGTGGGCCATGGGTGGCCAAGTGGTCTAAACAAACATGTATTACAGAGTGGGCTCTGGGTGGCCAAGTGGTCTAAACAAACATGTATTATTGAGTAGGCCCTGAATGGCCAAGTGGTCTAAACAAACACGTATTACAGAGTGGGCCCAGAGTGGCCAAATGGCCTAAACAAATATGTATTACAGAGTGGGCCCTGAGTGGCCAAGTGGTCTAAACAAATACATATTAGATAGTGGGCCATGGGTGGCCAAGTGGTCTAAACAAACATGTATTACAGAGTGGGCTCTGGGTGGCCAAGTGGTCTAAACAAACATGTATTATTGAGTAGGCCCTGAATGGCCAAGTGGTCTAAACAAACACGTATTACAGAGTGGGCCCAGAGTGGCCAAATGGCCTAAACAAATATGTATTACAGAGTGGGCCCTGAGTGGCCAAGTGGTCTAAACAAATACATATTACAGAGTGGGCCCTGAGTGGCCAAGTGGTCTAAAGCACTTGCATTTCCTGACCACTGCAATGTCACCACTGTCTGAGTGGGTTCAAGTCTTGTGCTTAGCCGCAATGGATATGTTGACAAGCTTGTCAGTAGTTTCCAATAGGTTGACAGTTTTTAGCAGGTCTTTTTCAGGTTCTTCCATCACCATTTATACTTTCTGTTGTTGTATAACCTTTCATGCACCAAAAACAAAATGTCATTAAACTCAAAACAACAATAAGAACAACATATTATGGAGATTTTTGTTAAAATTCTGAAATATTTCTATTACCATTTAAAAACTGTAGCATAATGCCATTGTTTACTTTGTATAAAAACTTTCATATTATTGTCTGTTGTGATTTGCACATGCTGTTATTGCACATGAACATCTGCATTGACCTTGATTCAGATGCCATTGATGTTCAGCAGATTTGCTGTTCAATTTTCTATATCATCATCTGTTCCTGAGTAGATATAAATTTTCTGTGTGATCTTTATTGTACATTGTCAAAGATAGTACTGTTCTAAATTTACAAGCCAGAACTGTATAAATAGCTGGTACATAAGAATAAATCCCCCTCCCCGCCAAGTAGCATTCAAGAAACCTCTTTTCTAAACACCTACTATCAAAAAATCAGAAAGATTATCCTTTTGGTAATTAAGAAGGAGCCAGAAGTACGTTCGCACCCTTATACCAGATAATAATAATGGTACAGTATAATAAATCCTCCAAACCAATGTTCAAGAAATCTCATTTTAAGACCTACCATATAATTTATTTAGAAATCGAGATGAAGTGAGTCATGATCATCATATATTATCTACTTAATATTTGAATAGATTTCAAAGTTCACACTCATGATTTCTAAAAAAATTTTAAAGTTCACGCTCGTGATTTCTAAAACATTTTTAAAGTTCATGCTCGTGATTTCTAAAACATTTTTAAAGTTCATGCTCATGATTTCTAAAACATTTTTCAAGCTCACATGTGATTTTTAAACATTTTCAAGTTCACGCTGGCAGTTTCCAAAATGGTCAATGGTAATTGATTCTAGTTGGTAGCAGTTATTTTGATAAAAATGCCTTTTGTTGGCTTTAGTGACTATAAAATCTTATGCATTACAAATAGTGTGTTTTTAAAATTGTTTGTTGAAGTACCCTAATGTCCAACAGAGATTTACTGATTGAGGCATAGATAACATAGATTATGTTATAGTCAACAAATAAAGGTGTAAATGTTACTTTTGGTGTCAACACAGTGCCTGTGACTGTTCCTTACCTTGACTGCATTCTTCATAGCCTGGATGACTAACTAATCCAATCAGAAAAGAAACTTTATATTCAACATTAAATTGTACAGCACTGTTTATTGCTGCAATCACTTAACTGGGCCAAGTTTTACTTAACTTACCACATATACCGGTACTCACTTATAAGTTGTCAAACTGTAAACAACAAAGATCCTGATCTGCCATAGCATAATGCAACTGCAGATTAGGGTCTGTGTTGTTTGTTCTGCTGATTACTCCTAACAAACTGCATTGACCCAGATCTGACAGAGGATCTGGCTCTGTGCAATTTGCAGTTGGACTGATCTTTTAAGTGAGAATATATGGTACCACAAGTTTTGTGGTGCTGTGACTTACAATGCCAATAACTAAATTAAAGTGATTACAATTTACCTTTTGAGTATGTTTAGATTACTTTGGGACATGATCCCTTTCAAAAGGACATGGTTACGAAGTTAGAATAAAAATGTTTATGGAACTTTTTGCAAATTAAGACACAGCCATGTTTTTTAACAGTCAGGTTATAACAGGTATTCAGAATGAAGGTAGTCCAAATGAAGGTATTCCAAACAAATGGATAGTCTCATGCATCCAGATGCTCTCATGGCTTCGTTAGGTCTCTCCTATATGAGAGTCAGTCAGTATGCATCATAATTGCTGTAACAGATAGAAGGTGCTTCGGTCAAACTTTACATAGTGTAAAACTAACTTGGAACTTATTGAGACATGCTTTTTACAGTCATTCAAGCCAAGATTCCATTGTAAGCTGGAAAGGATATCATCAAAATATTATTCATTAAACAGATCTTGAATGCAGGGGGCATGTCTCAGTCAGACACTGAAAGTGTCAAAAGTTTACATGAAAAATGACATCATCTTATCATCAAATGAAGTATTACATTTCTAATCTCATGATCCAATCAAATCACTATTGGGAAAGCCTCATTCTGATATTACAAGGAAAACTCATTTTTTTTAAACTAGTGTATCATTTGGTAGAGATCATATGAAGCCATACATGAGGTCTAGTTGAATGATTCTGCGGCAGAGTTCAGTACATGGAGGGAGGTTTTTCAGTTAAAAGCAGAATCTGATATGCAGTGAACAGTTAGGTTATTGATCCATAACAGGCTCAATAAAGATACATCTTGTTAATGAAATTCTAGAAGACAAAGAAATCAAACTGAAGCATTACTTTAATCTTTGTGTTCTACATTCAGGTGATGATTTTTTTTTTTTCACAATTTGTCAGTTCAGATAATTTTAAATTGTCACTTTTGAAATAGTGAAATTTTGAAAATATTGTAATAAGATTTCCTTTGATGAATCATTGTTATTTATTTATGTTGGGCCTTTTTAATAAAATAATGACCATAATTTAGATTACTATAGCACACAGTCAAATAATGTAATCACCAATACCCAGTAGGTTATTGCTTTTGTGAAATTATTTTGTTTATTTCTTCCATATGTATTGTCCAGTCAGACTCTTTGTCCTATGAGATGAATAACTCAGTAATGAAGGTTTCCATGCCCTTTGTAATATGAGTTGAATAACTATAATGAAGGTTTCCATGCCCTTTGTAATACGAGTTAAATAACTCTACGAGTTGAATAACTCTATAATGAAGGTTTCCATGCCTTTTGTAATATGAGTTGAATAACTCTCTAATGAAGGTTTCCATACCCTTTGTAATATGAGTTGAATAACTCTATAATGAAGGTTTCCATGTCCTGTGTAATATGAGTTGAATAACTCTAATGAAGGTTTCCATGCCCTTTGTAATATGAGTTAAATAACTCTAATGAAGGTTTCCTTGCCCTTTCAAAATATGAGTTGAATAACTCTCAAATGAAGGTTTCCATGCCCTATGTAATACGAATTTTTATCTCACTAATGAAGATTTACAAACACATTGTAATATGGGTTGGTATCACACTGATGAAGATTTCTACACTTTTTCTAATACAGTGAAAGCCAAAAATCTGAGCCAGCCATATTTTGGAATTCACTCTACTCAGAAAAGCAAAACAGTTTTCAACCCAACCCAACCCCCAACAAAATGTTACACTTAAATAAACCCCATAAAAATGAAATGCACTTCAAACTTGGAAATATATTTTAACTGCTAAATTACATGTCACACACTGGTTCCGATTATTTTTGATTAACACTGCTGCTATTGATGATAAAATGCCACAAGGGCACACAAGGTTAAAACTGTACTTGAGGCATGCTGATGTAAATTATGGATGACCATTGGCTAATCCTGTCTTTGCACCATGAAATAGCCAGATAATGAGGTAAATTATTAATAATTAATAGCAACACTCTTTTAGATAAGCCATGTAAAGAGGCTTATGTTTTTGAGCTGGCAGTCTAGTTGTGATTAATGCTGTTCCATTGTATAAATGATCATAGAACATATCTTGTTTGTTTTTTTAAAATTAAATTCCCAGGCTTTATTAACCAGACATGTGGCCTAGCTTTTGATCCTTTGCATGGAGATCAGCAAAACAGTATTCTTAAAGTCAGATTCAAGCAACAGGTTTATAGAAAAGGAGAAAAATCAATGTATTTGCATGGTCATGACTGTCATTTGTCGTGACTTGCAAGTTGAGATTTTAGTATGACCAGCTAAGCATTTTAGATTTGAATTATCTTTACAGGATAAAATTAATTTGATCAGTGAGTATAAATTGGTGCTGAAACCTATGTTGATGAAACCAGAGAAAAATTTGGTATAGGAGCATTATGAATTATACAGCATATTTAAACTTTGTGTTTGTAAAGTTATAAAAGTATCTTATTCCTTAAATGTTTCTTGAGATGAGGACTGTGTTTCATTGTACAGCAATTGTATTTATTCATATGACAGGATGTGATTTTATGAAGCAGTATACATTGTTCAGATACATTTTCATTAAATAAAAAAGAAGCTTTCTTAATTTGTGGTGACTGCTCTGGTGGCATAATGGTTAGAGTGTACACCTTGGATGCAGGAGGTCGAACCCTGGCTGAATCATACCAGAGACTTATAAAAATGGAAATAACAGCTGCCTCACTCGGCATTCAGCATTAAGAGGTTAGTGTTAGGACTGGTTGGCCTAAAGTCAGGATAATGTGACTGAGTGGGACATCATGCAACATGTCCGCAGCATGGTGCCCCAGTGCTAGACATCACTATAAACTGTTAAAGCTACGTTAAAAATCCAAATCAGACAGGCTTAATTTGTGCACTCCTATATACATTTCTCTCTCTCTCTTTCTCTCTGCAGGTCACAAAGCTCTTATAAAAAAAAGACATACTTGTTCACATCTTTGAAATCCTCAGTGAACTGAAAATCTTTGAAAACCACAAGTCAAATTTGGTCCCAAAGGTTTTTGGCCCTGAGGGATTTTATTGTGCGGGTTGAATAAGACTAGGATTATGATTCCACACCCTTTGTAACAGAGCTGAATAGCACTGATGAAGATTTCCACACACTTTTTAATATGATTTTGTATAACACTCCTATGAAGATTTTTCCACACACTTCATAACACAAGTTGTTTTACACTCCTATGAAAATTTTTCAACACACTTTGTAACACAAGTTGTATTACACTACTATGAAGATTTTTCCGTACACCTTGTAACACAAGTTGTATTACTCTGCAATGAAGATTTTTCCAGACACTTTATAGCACAAGTTGTATTATACTCCTATGAAGATTTTCCGTACACTTTGTAACACGATTTGTATTACTCTACTAGGACGATTTCCACACATGTTGTAAGACGAGTTGTATTATACTGCTGTGATGATTTCCATGCACTTTGTAACAGGAGTTATAATATACATGTACTTCTATGAAGATTTCCACACATTTTGTAGCATGAGTTGCACAACAATCCTGTGAAGATTTCCACACACTTTGTAACACGAGTATGATGATTTCCAGACACTTTGTAACATGAGTTGTATAATATGAGTTGTAACACTAGAACCATGATTCCACACTCTTTATAATATGAACTGAATAACACTGATGAAGATAACATGCTCTTTTAATGAGTTGTGTAACACTCCTATGAAAATTTCCACTGCTGGTAAAATGAGTTGAATAAATCTCTGATGAAGATTTCCTTACACTTTGTAATATGAGTTTTATAACACTGATGAATATTTGCACTTTTCATAATATGAATTGTATGACACTGATTAATATTTGCACTCGTTGTAATATGAGTTCATAACACTGATGAATATTTCCACTCTTTGTAATATGAGTTTTTTTAACACTGATGAATATTTCCACTCTTTGTAATATGAGTTGAATAACTTTGATGAATATTTTCAATTTTTTTAATATGAGTTGTATCACACAGATGAATATTTGTAAAATGAGTTGTATAAAACTGATATTTCCAGACACAAAAAACATCCAAAAGATGTGTTTTAGTGCAACTGCACCTGGGATTTAACAGGCCATTTTTGTTTCAAGTATTGATTGCACTATTTAGACATAGCATTTTAAATGTAAGCATTATTATTACCTTTTTGAAGTAACTATTTAGTAATAATGTTTATATGCAAAAAATAAATGAGCTGATTGGATTTCATGCACTTTAAGCAATTTGTGCATTCTTGTACAGTTCAGTTAAGACTTAGTTTGGTGCAAGCAAGCCTTGTTAGCACAAGAATATGTTGTTGTTGTAGGGTTTAACACCATTTTTAAAGCACACGATAGGCTATACATGGCGGCCAGCATTAATGGTGGAGGAAGAACCTGGGAAAACCCTGGAAAGAACCACCAACCCATGAGCTACTGGCAAGCTTTCTCACATACCCACATTGGCCAAATCTGAGACTCGAACCCATGCAGACAGAGGTGAGATGGCAGTGATCCATAACGGAGAGCGCTTTAGACCACTTGGCCACTTGGGGCCCCTACAAGACATGTTTATATGCACATGTATATGAACATCTGAACTATTTTTGGCATGTTTTATCAGTCTTACACTGTCTAACTCATTGTTTAATGAAAACCCTGTCAAATCAATTGTTCAATACTGCTGGAAAATGCAAAAAAAGCAAATTAAATATGTAAGCCTGTTTTTTAATTTATAAATTATGTAGTTAAATTGTTATGCCAGTTAAATGAATTTTGACAGGTTTTTTTTTGTTTGTTTACTTGGCCATTTTGGATGTTTTGAGTGGCTGCAGTAGGGGCATGGTATTTTACAAAAGACACATCCAGTCATCAGTCTAATGGCTTTATTAAGGCAACCCTAAATTTATCAAGAGTTGTAAAGATTGTACATGTAAGTGACTTACATCTGGATATACACAGTACAGAGTATGTACAACTGTGTATACAGTTGGTGAGAAACCTATTTTTAAATTTAGGGCCAGAGAAAACTATCTAAATCAAACCATTTTAATATCACATTACTGGTGTTTATATGGCTTAGATTTAGACATTATAATGCCCTTAGTTCTTGATTTAGAAAGAAATATACATCTAGAAAGAAGAAACACCTCAGGAGGAAATGTATAGTTCACAAGCCTCCAGCAGTTTGTGTGGGTAAGTCATTAACCTTGTAAAGCATCTAAGAGGCATATCTCTCCACTGAGCCTTTATCAGTCTTTTGCCAATTTATAGGGCTTAGACTGGTAATTCACCTGACACACTACACAAGAACCCTACTGCATCAGTACCTTTTCTGAAGTGTATTCATTTAGGTCTCAGAAATATGAGGATTTTTCAGGATATGTAACTGTGTATTGTCTGCAAATTGGATTTATCCATGGTAAGAGGTATTTTTTCCATGTTAGTGGCAGTGATCATATTGGTTCAGAAGAGAAGTTCAGTGTACATTGCAATGTTCAGTGTTTCTGTGATATGATTGGAAATCAAGCCAGGGCTCATAATTGTGTGAGTAGAAGTAGTACAAATGGTAATGGAGTCAGGGCCCATCATGGTGAGTAAAATGATTACACCATGTAACAAATTTTTTTTTAGTTCCTGGGTAGTAAGTGTTATTTTCTAATTGCTTATTCCTCAAAAGTATAGAAAATGGCTATTATTCCCCACAAACTTTGCTTTTGTGCCCAGGACAGTGATATTTTGAAATTTACTTATAGGTAAAGAACATTCCAGATAGATTCAGTGCTGAGTAAACTTGGAGTAACTTCTAGAACTTTCTAGAACTTTCCAGTAATATAAATAGTAGTATAAATACAGGGGCCTTAAACCCACCAGTTCAGTTTAGTTCCAGCTGCCTAAGTGGATACATATCTGCATTTTTCTCAGATGGCATCAAGAGGCCGCAAGCATCCAGTAGACGCAATTTGCTGTCTGCGGCCAATTTATCAAGACAAGAGCAAAAAAGTACTCAGTGGAAGCATCTGCTAAGATGTGTGAGGCCTACAAGGCATATTTCGGCATGCCTGTTGGTGATCAAGACAAACCCTGGGCACTTCAGTTCACCTGCAAGCAATACAAAAAAAACACCGGAAGGTAAGATGGACAATTGTTGCTCGGAATTTTATGTTATAAAAATTATTAAAATTTTTAAAATTGTTAAATTTTTTAATTTTAAAATGTACAATTTTCATTGTTATTGAAAAAAATATATATGAAAAGTGTTGTGAGAATCTCTTACACATTAGTCACGGGTAAAATAAATGTATTTTTGTAGGATGGTACAGAGGGGAAAAGAGAGCCATGAAGTTTGCTGCCGCAAGAATTTGGCGGGAACCCATGTGACCACTCAAGCAACTGCTACTACTGCATGGTGGACCCTTCCAAACGTTGGACTGGCAAGAATGCACCTGTTATCATGTATCTGTACCTTCCTTCATCCATTGTCCCGGTGCCAAACTGTCTTGTACCCACTCCTCCAGAGAGAGGGCATCCGTCTTTAGAAGAGAGCAGTAAGTCAGAGAACAAGGAAGATGTTGTAGATCCAGATGACAATTTCAGAGGTGGAGCTGAGTCAAGAAATCCATACTACCCCAACCAAAAAGACCTCAACGACTTGATCAGAGGTCTTGGTCTCACCAAGTCCAATGCCAAGCTTTTGACGTCTAGGCTCAAGCAGTGGAACTTGTTGGATGGAAGTGTGCAAGTCGCAGATCAGAGGAAGCGTCATCAAGCTTTTTCCAGCTTCTTCACCTGTCAAGATGGGCTCTGCTTCTGCCACAATGTTACCAGTCTGTTCGAGGCAGTCGGAATCGCCTGTAACCAGAGTGAGTGGCACCTCTTCATTGACAGCTCAACCAGGAGCCTCAAAGCCGCTCTGCTCCTTAATGGGAACAAGTACCCATTTCTTCCCCTGGTTCACTCGGTGCACCTCAGAGAGGATTACAACAGCAGCAAGACCTTGCTGGACTCCTTGAAGTATGATGAGTACAGCTGGGAGGTCATTGGAGACTTCAGAATGGAGGCATTCCTGATGGGTCTCCAAGGTGGTTTTACCAAGTTAACCTGCTATCTTTGCATTTGGGATAGCAGGGACACCATGGCGCACTACCACAGGTGGGACTGGCCACAGCTGACCAAGTTCACTGTGGGAAGGAATAACATCAAGTGGAAGCCACTGGTGGACCCCCGAAGGTGCCAATGTGACCACTGCACATCAAATTGGGCCTTATGAAACAATTTGTCAGAGCTCAAGATAAGGAGTTGACAGCCTTCAAGTACATTCAAGACTTCTTCCCTAAGCGGTCTGAGGCAAAGGTCAAAGCCGGTGCCTGTGTCGGACCACAGATAAAGAAGATCCTGGAGTGCAATGAATTCCCCAAGAAGCTCACTAGTAAAGGGAAAGCAGCTTGGAACAGCTTTGTCGCAGTGGTTTGGGGCATCCTGGGCAATCACAAGGCCAAAAAGTATGTGGAGCTGGTTGAGCCCATTGTGCCATAGTTCTTCACCAGAGTGGTGAAGAACTATGGCACAGTAGGCTGCAGGATGTCCCTCAAAATCCATATCCTTGACGCTCATCTTGATAATTCAAGGAGAACATGGGAGCGTACTCGGAGGAGCAAGGTGAGTGCTTCCACCAGGATATACTTAACTTTGAATGCCGCTACCAAGGACAGTATAACGAGAACATGATGGGAGACTACATTTGGGGGCTGATTCGTGAAAGTGATTTACAGTACATATAATCGTAAATCTTGAAAAGCTACTCACTTCTAAATCTTTTGTGGTCAGTTTTTGTATTACTTTGGTATAAATACATGTTAATTTTGATTCATATGTTGTTTTTATCTGACTTTATATGAACAAAAAGACACAAATTTGCCCATTTTCTCTTTGGAAATAGGTAAATTTCAAAATATCACTGTCCTGGTCACAAAAGCAAAGTTTCTGGGGAATAATAGCCATTTTCTATACTTTTCAGGCATAAGCAATTATGAAATAACACTTACTACCCAGGAACAAAATTTGTGTTACATAGTGTTACTATTTGTAATGGAGTCAGGGCCCATCATGGTGAGTAAAATGATTATTATTGGGAATGAGTCAGGGCCCATCATTCAGTAAAATGATTACTACTGGGAATTGAGTCAGGGCCCATCATTGTCAGTAAAATGATTACTATTGAGAATTGAGTCAGAGCACATCATGGCAAGTAAAATGATTACTATTGGGAATTGAGTCAGGGCCCATGATTGTGAGTGAAATGAATACTTTTGGGAACTGAGTCAGGACACATCATTGTGAGTAAAATGATTACTGTGAATGTAAAATGATTACTATTGGGAATTGAGTCAGGGCCCATCATTATGAGTAAAATGGTTACTATTGGTAATGGAGTCTGGACTCATCATGGTGAGTAAAATGAGTACTAATGGGAATTGAGTCAGGGCCCATCATTGTGACTAAAATGGTTACTATTGGTAATGGAGTCTGGACTCATGAGTACAATGAGTGCTATTGGGATTTGGGTCAAGGCCAATCATTGTGAGTAAATGATTACTGTTGGGAATTGAGTCAGGGGCAATCATTGTGTGAGAGCAATCACTACCATTGGTAAAAAAAAATCAGGGACCACTGTGCGAGTAGAATGACTATAGGACTGATCCTACATGTAAATTAATGAGAGTGAAGGGATCATATCTTCTGTAAATATATGCATGTTGAAAAGTGATTTTAAGTTGGTCTTTATTCCGTACTCTGTGATGGACAGTACAATATCACAAAGAGACCAAACAGGTATTGACCAAATGACTTTTGTGACTATTATTTTACACTGTCATTCTCTGGAGGCTATTAATGGATGTCAGAAAAGAAATATTTTAAAATTGTACAGCATTCCAAATTTTAGCAATTTACTTCTGAAAATATATTTAATATTTGATAGGATTATTATCCATAACAGTGGACTTTGACTTCATTCCCAATCATTCAACATGATCCTAGCAGTGACCAAGTCATAATATTTGCTAAACTTCAAGTAAAAGCCTATTATTGTTTTGACCATTGTTTTTACAACCCATGGGACATTAACTCCTATGCCATGCCTCTTTCTAGAAATCACTCAGTTATCTCCTTACAACTTTTTCGTTTTCCACTACTGCCATATATTTTTGTCTGAACGTCTGATTCATGAGGTGCATTGTAAAGCATACAGATTCAGGCACAAGAATGTGTTTTTGTATATTTGGACATTTCAGAAGATTACATAAAAAAAAATAAATAAGTTATTAAAAAAAACTCATGAACAAATCTGATGTTGAATACAGATACATCATGAAACTTAGGCATTCAGACAACTAAAACTTAATGAACCTGTAAGAATCACATTTTCAAGCCCTACATATTACAGAAGGAGGACAAAGGGTCACCCTGTTAATAGGGGACCCTTTTTGTTTATCAGGTAGCACTTTTAGGAACAAGTGGACAACCAAGAGACCTATTAATGCATAAAACACATACAATGACAAGATTACAAAAGCAAACACCATTAAATTACAGAACAAAAACATGATCACAGTAAGTAAGGAAGTAAACATTATTATCAACTTTAATCTGTTCTTGTAGTTGAAATTGGAGTTTTAAGAACACTCTTGAATGAGATCACAATTTCCTTGTGTCTACAATGTATGGGCAATTTGTTTCATGTAGCTGGGCCCTGGTAATCAAAAGAAGATTGTCCATATGACATTGTTTTAACAGTGGGAACAATGAGAATGTGAGTGTCAGAAGAGGAGCACAAGATTCTAGATGGGGAGTGCACATGGCTGAAGTCAGATAGGTATATTGGACTGGATTCAGTCCATGAAATGTAGCATAGTGAATAGATTTTGTGTTTGATTCTGGATCGAATGGGTAGTCAGTGGAGGTTACAGGGCAGAGGGAGGTATGAACAGTTCTTCGTACTCAAAGGATAATTATCTGAGCAGTCATGTTATGAACTTTTTGACGTTTCTGTGGGAAATACTGAGATGAACCAGATAGATGTGAATTACAATAGTCCAGTCTTGAAAGTACTAAGGAGAACACAAGTGTTCTAGTGACATCAACCAAAAGAAAACTGTGAATTGAGCTGATGTGTCTCAGATCCAGATATGCAGCCTTGCATATGTCAATTACATGCTGGTGTAATGAGGGCATACCTTTAAGAGTTAAACCTAGGTTTCATACAGACTGTGTAAATTTAATGTTGGCATTGCTGATACTTACTGTTTGAGGTATAGCATGTGAAAAAGTCTTTGCATGGTGATCAGAATGGCTTCAGTTTTATCATCATTCGTCTGCAGCTTGTTACATGCCATCCATGACTTCACATCAGAAATGCACATCTCTTTGGCTTCTATGGTAATACCAGTAATGCATGTGAAACCCAGCAGCACATGTCAAACCAATCAACACATACAGTTCTGATGTTTGAGTTAGACTGATTTCATAATTATGCACATCTCAAACCAAGCAGAATTACTTATCTGATGTTTGAGTATGGCTGATGTTACAGTAATGTACATGTCAAACCAAACATCATATACATTCCTGATGCTGAGTGTGGCTAACATCATAATTTCATCCTCTCAAATCAAGCAGCTTAATAGTTCTGATGTTTGAGTATGGCTGATTTCATAATAATGTTCATGTAAAAAATCAAGCAGCATATACAGTTACGATGTTTGAGTATTGCTGAAGATAATGATATTGATAATGTTTAATCAAGCAGCATGTACAGTTCTGATGTTTGAGTATGGCTGATTTCATAATAATGTACATGTCAAACCAAGCAGCATATATATATATATATATATATATATATATATATATATATATATATATATATATATATATATATATATATATTTATATATATGCAGTTAAGATGTTTGAGTATGGCTCTCATAATAATATTGATAAAGTTAAATCAATGAGAATGATTCAAACATAAAAAGGAAATGGACATCAGTATTGGAACTTGTGTACCTGAGTCATTTTCGCAATAATCTGTGAGAATTACTGTTAATCCATGCACCTGATTAGTACTATTTTCATTATGTGTGTTACTTTTTGATATTTCTTTTTTTGTATATTCTCCTTTAAACTGGACAACAGCGATACTCCATACTGGGGAAAAGAGAATCAAGGAGATAGCCTGAGATATGTGCTGTTTTGCCGATTCTTGATACTTTTTTTCCATTTTTTTTTTTATTGTTTCAGACTTGATATAATCAGCTAATGAGAAGCAATACCTGGTTGTTGGTTTTCGTCCTTGTTGCCTGGATGAACATTCTTCATCTTGTCTCTGCGAAGAAAGAGGAGTCCCCTGTCATCAGGAAACTCAAGGAGTCATGTAAAGAGTCTGGAACATGTCCTGTCATGTACCCTAAAGAGGACCTCAAAGAGAGGCTGACACCTGTACAGTATAGGGTCACACAAGAAAAGGGCACTGAAAGGTACATAAACTATCTCTCTTGCATAAAAAATTAAAATACACATGTATGTCTTTGATAAACTTCCCTTTTCCAAGAATGCAAGATTTTGTCATTTTAACCTTGAAAATGATGACAGATTAACCTAGTAAAATATGCCATATTAACCATCTTGCAGACATTTAACTTGACTACACTTCCAGAAAATTTAAAAATGAACCTGCATATTGTGATATTGCCCATGTGATTGATATGTATGCACACTAATAAAATTTGATATTGAAAATACAGTTAATAATATGGAGAGTAAAATCTAAGAGTATGGACTGAAGGGTGGGGCCTTGACAGTTCAGTTGCTATGGCCAGAGCTGAAGGCAATGGTCATCTCATTCTGGTGGTTAGGGTTCTGGTCAGAGGGCAGTCCATACTCTTTGATATTGCCTCGACACAAGTTTATATACCTTTATTGCACTGAACAATATTTTACTTAACAAAACAACACATTTTGTATCTTTAACATGATATAACTTTTGGCATAGACACATTCATATCTGTTATAAACTGATATAGACAAATTCATATCTATTATAGTCTGGTATAGACAAATTATATCTGTTTTAGACTTGGGTAGACAAATTCATATCTGTTATAGACTGGTATAGACAAATTCATATTTGTTATAGACTGGTATATGGACTGGTATAGACAATATCATATCTGTTATGGACTGGTATAGACAATATCATATCTGTTATGGACCATTATAGACAACATCATATCTGTTATGGACTAGTCTGTATTATGAGGTTGGACCAATAGAGTATATATATATCACACAGTAGTTTATACCACATGTGATCTCTGTTTAGCTAATAAAGTGACATTTTACCTGTATGATATGTAATAATTACATGCAATCACATTATAGTAGTTGGTGTATTCATATTGTATTGATAGTGGATGATGCTGATTTATTGTTGAACACCACCTTCACATTTTCAGGCCCTTCTCTGGCAAATATGTGGATTGGAGGCAAGAGGGTGTCTATACATGTGTTGTGTGTGGAAATAAATTATTTTCCTCTGACACAAAGTTTGACTCTGGCTGTGGATGGCCATCATTTTCTGATGTGATGAACAGCAAGAGCATAACTCTAGTAGATGATACATCTCACGGTAGGAAGCACACATTATTTGATCAAATTACTTAGCTATTAATTTGTAAATGACTTTAATGGGTGGAATATATGTATAAATACATTGAGTTGTTGTAAATACTAATGCCTGATTTATGTACTTAAAATAATCTCAAGTCTTGTAGAAATGAAGTAACAATGTCACCCTTAAGCAAACAGCTTTAAATGGGAGATAACTTTCACAAGTACAGGTGTACCTGGTTCAGAGATTGAACAATTAAAGTTATGTCCCTTAGACAAATGTAGTTTCAGCTAGATGCAAAATCCTATCCAGAATTTATTGTAATCTCTCTAAATTTACAGTTATAAATGCCTATATTCATCTCCACCTATTATTTTGTAATTGTATGTAAAATGGGACTTCTTGGTTTCAATTTTCTTAAGAAAATACCTGGTATGCTTTACTCTTGTGGCAGTCAATAGAGCCACCCTGTTTGAAATGTTCATGATAAAATACTCCTGTGGCAGTCAATAGAGTCACACTGTTTGAAATGTTCATGATAAAATACTCGTGTGGCAGTCATTCGAGCCACCCTGTTCGAAATGTTGATTATGAAATACTCTTTATGGCAATCAGTAGAGTCACACTGTTTGAAATGTTCTTCAGAAAAGTCTCCAAACAGGAGTAAATTTAAAAACCGCATTCTGCAAGTCAAATCATTTATTTACATATTGGTGCCTAAACAGCAAACCATCTCTTTGTGTATGTATGTATGTATGTATGAATGTATGTATTATAAATTAGTTTGTCATGTATATGGTCATTTGGGTGAAAAAAAAATAATAGGTGAGCTTAATTATTGAAAATGAGAGGGGATGGCTAGAATTTTCTTTTCAATACAGTGGTCATCTTCTAAGTTGAGACACCACTCTCAGATAGGCCGCCCCACTCAGAGACCACTTTGCATGACAAAAAAACCCCATAATATCTTTCTCCTTACAAGGGGCCATAACCTGTCAGAGAACATTTTGCTCAACACCAAGTTTGTATATTTTCACTATTTCATCAACCTTGTAAGAGGCCACCAGCTTTGTATAATTTTGTATAGGGGGCGCTCACCAGTTATTATGTACTTTTGAGAGAGTGACGTATGTAAGGTGAAGTTGTTTGCATTTAAAACATGCACAGTGGAGAGAATGTTGGAATACCGCTATGCTACTTTGATGTAATGTGGCTGACATTTCTTTGGATGTTGTACTTTTGGAAATTGTAAATGATCTTAGCACACTGCTAAGTAAAATGACTGCTCCCTTGTGCTCCAAAAATCAGCCTGAATTTGTCTAAAGTACACTATCCTTAGCACCTATAAAAACAGGGAAAAGGAATTTTGCCAGACTAGACAATACCAGCTTCTGAAAGTGTAATGAATGAATTACCAAATATATAAAATGTAAAAAAAGTTATCGGTTTTTTTTTTACAATTTACCTCTGAAGTTCAGGAAGTGAAAATGACCAAATGGCGCTAGCACTTTTTTGAAAGGTGCACATCTGGAGTAAGGCCAAGCTGCATACTCTATAACCCATATTACACCCATCAATCATACACCAAAATAAAGGGAATTAAAGGTTCTTTGAACAAGACCTAAGATATACAGGGTCTTTTTTAAATAGCCAGTATAACTAGTGAGGAAACCCGGGGGAATTCTTTTTCTTTAAAATTCTAACCTTATGCAAATTACGAAACTGTAGAGCGCCACCATAATTTTACTATTTTGTCAACTTCATAAGAGGCCACCCCTGATCCAAGAACAACCAATGCTTGACACCAGCTTTGTATATTTTTATGGTTTCATCAACCTCATAAGAGGCCACCCCTATTCAGAGATCATATTTCTTGACACTAGCTTTGTATATTTGTACTGTTTCATTAACCTCATGAGAGGCCATCCCTTTTAATTGGCCACTATTTCATTTCAGTAGGAATCAAAGAATAAGAGGGAGACCACTGTATCATACAATTTTTGCAATCATTAGAAGTCAAATATTTTATGCCTTAGATTTTCAAAAGCAAAATCAGATATTAACAAGTCAGTTGGATCCATTAGTAAGAATCTTGTTGGTAAATCTGCTTACAACTGTAAGTTCCTAACATAAATCTCAATGAGGAATCTAAACTTGTCCATAGACCATTCATCTTGAGATCAAAAGATCTATTTTTGGCTGAGAAATTTTAATGATACAATAAAGAAAAAGAATTTGAATCATCGTTTTTCATTCTTTTTATATAAATTGCTTTATGCATAATGGGGAGATAAATGGATGAGTGTGGTAAGTAGTCTCTTTTGGAAAAGGTGAAAATTACTCATGTTGTAAATTATTGGCGTAGATGAACATTTCTGTTGCTGTCCATAAATTTTGAGACATCAGTTGTTTGTTGTTGTTTTTGAAAATAAGATTTTATGCCTGAAAATTAAATTGTGTGACATTTACTAGTATCTGCAAGCCGTTAAAAATATTTTTCTGCCTCCTTAAGGTTTGTGTGGCCTTCTTGGTCATTACACCATGTGTTTTGGCCATGTGACATCAAATGTGCAGAGCAGAAACCATATATTCTAATTAATTTGAACTTATGGGACACCTTGATGAAAGTATTGTAATTATAAATAGCTAAAAATATTTAATCAACTGCCATTCAAACGTGTGATTTAATTTTTGCTTGTTTATAAAATGTCACCAGACAATGAAGTTACATAAACATTAAAAACTTTGCATTAATAATGTTTACTCTGCATACTGATTTCACAAAATTGAAAATCTAAGTCAAAGTCAACATACCAAAGTCTATATTTCAGTTTTAGGAATGATAAAGAAAAAAAATTTAAAATATTTATTTGCCATACTAAGAAATTACATTTTTATTCTTAATTGTACATTTATGTTTGCACTTATTTGTGTGCAAATAATATGCACAGTTATAGATAAGGATATATTTAGCATAAAGTTTTTAAACAGAACTATGATTAACAAAATTATTCAAACCATAAGGTAATTAAAGTTTCCTCCCTCTAGGTATGAGGCGAGTGGAGGTGACTTGTTCATATTGTGGAGCTCACCTGGGTCATGTTTTCAAAGATGGACCACCACCCACTGGTTTGCGATATTGTATCAACTCGGCGGCAGTTAATTTTATCTCTTCTAATGAGATTGAGAATTTGAAAAACAGTCAGTTGTCAGTGGAGTCAGAAAGTCATCATGAAAAGCAACCCAAAATTAAATCTGAACTGTGAAAGAAATTCAGAAATTACCATTAAAATGCTCAGAAAACATTGACTTGTTTTTTTGTAATTATTTGAAAACTCTATACCTCAATGAAACCTAATGTAAACTAAATATTCGACACACCCGTTTTCATTTTTATTACATTCTAAGCTGTTCTGCTTTGACTCTGTTTCTGGTCATTTTTAGTTGTCTGTTAATTGATTTCCACATATTATTCACCCATTAAATACATACAAATATCAATCATTACATACATTTATCACCTGTTACCTACATACAAATATTACCTATTACATAGATACATTTATCACCAATTGCATACATACATTTATAACACATTACATACATACAAATATCAGTAATTACATACATGCATTTATCACCCATTACATACATACAATATCAATTATTACATACATACATACATACATACATACATACATACATGCATTTATCACCCATTACATACATGTATTATCCATTACATACATACATTTATCACTCATTACACACATACAAGTATCAGTCATTACATACATACATTTATCACCCATTACATAACATATATCACCCATTACATACATACATTTATCACCCATTACACACATACAGATATCAATTATTACATACATTCATACATTTATCACCCATTACATACATGTATTATCCATTACATAGATACATTTATCACCCATTACATACATACATTTATCACCCATTACATACGTACATTTATCACTCATTACACACATACAAATATCATTATTACTTATGTACATTTATCACCCATTACATACATAACATTTATCATCCATTACATATATACATTTATCACCCATTGCATACATACATACATACATACATACATACATACATACATACATTATCACCCATCACATACGTACATACATTTATCACCCATTACATTCATGTATTATCCATTACATACATACATTTATCACCCGTTACATATATACAGGGCCCCGAGTGGCCGAGTGGCCTAAAGCGCTCTCAATTACGGATCACTGCCATCTCACCTCTGTCTGCGTGGGTTCGAGTCTAGGATTTGGCGAATGTGGATATGTGAGAAAGCTTGCCAGTAGCTTCTCATGGGTCGGTGGTTCTTTCCAGGGATTTCCCGGTTTCTTCCTCCACCGTTAATACTGGCCACCATGTATAGCCTATCGTGTGCTGAAAAATGGCATTAAGCCCCACAACAACAACAACATATATACATGTATCACCCAATACATACATAGTTAATACCTACACAGCTCCAGTTTTGGCTATACTGATCATAGGCCAGAAGACCTTATGGGATGGTCTGTTGTGAGTTATCCGTCCATTATCTGTTGTCTGCCATATGACCATTAGCACAAATTTGTTATTGCTAATATTCCAAAACCACATAGAGGATTGCTATAAAACATTACACACATACACATTCGTTCATCCCATGGTCTAGTTTGTTCTGGATGAAAATGGGTGGCCGAGTGGTCCAAAGCGCTAGCCTTTTACCAATAACTGCCATCTTACCTCTGTTTGCATGGGTTCAAGTCTCAGGCTCGGCCAATGTGGGTGTGTGAGAAGGCTCACCAGTAGTTTCATGTGAGATGGTGGTTCTTCCTGGGGTTTCCCAAGTTCTTCCTAAGCCAGTGGCCATCTTGAAAATCTTGTTATTGCTGATCCTTATGAATGGATAATGATATCAACATGGGTTTTTTAGTAAAAGACTTCTGATGATGTCTAGTTGATCCTAAGTGAAAATGGGGCGATCTGACATCCAATATGGCTACCATAATGACTATCTTGTTAACTTTGTTATTAATACTCCTCCTGAATGGAAAGCCATATTGCATTGGGGTTTTCAACAGAACATTTCTTATGATGTCTAGTGAGTCCTAAATGAAAATGGCGCTGATCTGATGTCCAATATGGCTGCTACCATGGCCCTCTTGATAATCTTGTTATTGCTAACCCTCCTGAATGCAAAATAATATTGCCATGGGGTTTTCACAAGAAGACTTGCAGTGATGTCTAGTTGATCCAAAATGAAAATGGTGTCATTCTGATGTCCAGTAAGGCCACAACAGCTTCCATCTTGAAAATATTATGGTCACTAGGGATCCTGAATGGATGGTCCTATTAACGTGGATGGTCCTATTAACATGGATGGTCCTGGTCCTATTGACATGGATGGTCCTATTAACATGGGCTCTTATCATGTCTGGTGGTCCTGATGGTACAATTCAGATTCAGTATGCCTGCCATAGTGGCCAGAACTCCAGATAAGCTGTATATTTGCATAAATATGCAATTAAAATAATGGAAAACTAAATTAAAAGAAAAATCAAGTGTACCATAATGCAAATAGAATCCCATTTAAGCAATTAAATAACCTGTTCATATCAACCATTTTCCATTCTCACATTTTCGTCTTCCTCCATTTATTGGTTCTAGTTTCTGCTTTTTAACCTACACATCACTATATAGAACTGATGTTGTTCATAAACAAGTCAAACTTTATATGTCACTTACCTACAAGGCTTTGTATAATCAAGTGTTTAAGTGCCATTGACAATTTGACCTGCAAAATGATGTCAAGAGGTTGCAAGAAGGCAAGAATTATATCACAGATAAACAAACTCAAGGGCTATTTTGGACATTCTAAACCATAAGATTCCACAATTATTTTATCAGGTAGATCAGACAATTTAATGTGAGATTCCAGTATGTGCAATTGTTGCAGACGTTTTCGACAGTATTTTATCTTTAGTTTTAACGACAATGAAACAGGGAAGCATGACGGCAACTCACAACCTAAAGATTCTATTGTGCTACTGTAACTGTACATTTAACAACTGTTCTTGTTGTTTTTTTACCCAGTTAAACACAATTTTGACATGTAAATTTATTTCTTTACTCAAATGAATTTTAAAATACCCATTTGTCAAAAATATAGGCGAGTAACAAAGCAAATCAACACAGTGCTTATCTGGGGCTCTGCAGTGTCCATATTTGAAAATTTTGTTATCACTGTTTCACCTGTATGAATTACAGCATGTGGTTTTCACTGAAATAATTCTTACGATATCTGCTGATCTGACACAAAAGCCATCTTGATTTCTTGCTATCACTACTTCTCCTAAATGGCTGGTCAAATTGTGCTTTCGCCAAAAGACTTATTATGTTGTTATTTTATTGATATGAAACAGAAATTGTGGCAATCTGATATTGAATATGTCCACCATGGCTTCCATCTTGAAATCTTGTTATTGTTACTCCTCCAAAATGAAAGTTATATCAACAAGAGGATTTTACTGAAGGACTTCTTATGATGCCTTGATAGTACTAGATGAAAATGGTACCAAGCTTTGATCCAGTAATTCTGCTTCATCAGTTAAATTGAAAATCTTTTTATCGCCGAAGAATATCCAAAATAGTTTCAACACTCAGAAGTTTCAAGGAAAAAATTGCCTGATCTTGAATTCATATAAATTCTTTTCAGCCTCTAGAGCAGGAATGTGCCACTTCATTCAGGGTGAACTGGATTTTTAAAGCCAGTCACCCTATGATGTAGATTGGCAAATAAAACTAGGGCAGTAGCTGTTGTTTGCAGACACTTGCAGTAATGTGTCAGTCCCTTCAAGGGACTCTTGTTTTTTACCATATGTACTTGCTTATAAGTTGAGTTGCAGAGACTCAGATCTGCCTTCACATAATGCACTTGCAGATCTTGGTATATGCAGTTTGGTAGGGTAATCAGTAGATCAAACAAAATAAATCCTGATGTGCCTGATAGTTATGAAACATCAGATGAGGGTCTATGTTGTTTGTACTTGGTCTCAACTTATAAGCAAGTATAGCACAGTAACGCCTTCCAAAGGAGTGGATTAGCAAAAATTAAATGCACTGCAAGACTATAATCACATGGTTGTACAATTGTCTTGGTGTTATTAATTAACCCTTATTCTTTTTTGTTCTTTTTTTTTGTTGTTTTCTTTGCCTCTTTAAAATTGTTTTCTTTAGCAATTGATATATTGTCCCCAAAATTACATATACCATATGTACTACTCACTTATAAGTCAAGTCCAATGGTGAACTGTACAGATCTGCTGTTGCATAATGCTCTGGCAGATCTGGGTCTATCCATTTTGTTAGGAGTAAAGAGTAGAACAAACAACAAAGACCTAGATCATCAAGCATATTTTGTGATGGCAGATAAAGTGTTATGTTGTTTGCATTTGGGCTCAACATATATTTGAGTATATACAGTAAGTTAACAGGATATAGAAAGATCCCCAATAGTAACTGGACATAAAAAAGTAAAAGATAGAGCATGTAAAATAAAACTACTTTTGTGAAAAATTATTCTGTTTGATAGGTGCTGTCACTGTAAAGATATGGTAATAATTAAAATCCTGGAAGAAATTTTGAAGAAATAAATTATGAGTAGTTAATAATGATCATGCATTTGAAGATTTGAGTTGATGTTAGTCTATCTGTCATGAATGTACTTTTTGATGCTTTGATAGTAACGACAACAGTGCTCAAAGAAATTTTTTTTGTGACACAGGCCCAGGGCTGGTGACTTAAAAAATAACAAGCCCTGATTGAAATTCCACAAGATAGGACTCCAATTTCCATATGCCCAAAATTTCCCTGTTTTTAATATTAATTGTCACACAATGTTGCTACAATTCAAATATAAATTCAATAGGGGGTTTTAAGGTAATGCAGGTGTTGTTAGTGTTCATCATTAGACTCACTAGAAACTGGATTGTCCTGGTGTTCAAACTTCTCAACTAGATTCTCTGAGCCAGTCATGGTCAGAACCAAGTTGACGTATGTCAATAAGTTTTTTGCAGTGTGTGCAAAGAATTCATTGCCTCTCCCCCACCATTTTTTTTTTTGCTAGCATGTTTCACAAAGTAAAAACTCCATTAACCAGTTCTGAAATTATTTTTGTTGGGCTTTGCTGGTTCTGTTGATAGCTAATTACTTCCTAAATCAGCTTCAGAAATGAATCACACTTGAACACTATTCTGATAATTGAAATGATCATGCTTTGCATTTTATGTATGCAGTAAAATCTGACTTCAGAGAAACATTGCCTCTGTTCACAAACTTGTCAAAAACCGTTAATACATATGGCTTAAACATTTTCATTCAAAGCAGTGGTACATAATATGGTACCTTTTGTTCTACTACATGCATCTGGCATCTCTTTGATTTACCTATTGGGTTGTTCCATGCCATGAGCATACCTATGCAAATTAGCACAGTGGGCTCACCCTCCACAGTCTTCAGACACATCTCACTTGCTATTGTCAGCTAATTAAGTAATATGTGAAATGGTGGTTTATAACCTGACTTCTAAGCCTTTTCATGACTGCAGTTTAAACTCCCCAGCTCCAGTCATGACTGTTTACTGTTTATATATGCTACACAAAGGGCATATACTGATAATGGTGGATTGTTTTTTGCTCTATTTTCGAAGGTTACTGAAATTGTTTTCTCGAATAAGACCATGTCAAGGGTTTTGGGAGTACAAATCGTGTTTTTAGCATGGCATGCTGTGTTACAGTTTCATTAAAATCAGATCTCAGCTTCATATTAGATATTTTTTATTTACAAGCCTGATGGACACCTCATTTAATATACAGGATGGGCCTGATCTGCAATTAGAGGGGCCCCAGGCATTGGGCTATTGGATTTTTTTAGCACTGCGCTAGATTTCCAGTAACAGTATCAAATTTTAAATATCAAATGTTTTTCTCTTTCTTACACCCTTTTGTGGAGAACTTCAAAATAATGTAGATTTGTGTTGCTCAGTGTCACAGAAGTGAGTGTTACCAACATTATTCGCAGTTTATTGTAGACTTAACTTCACTGAATTTTAAAGCTCGATTAATCAAACCACTTAATAGATGTGTATGTATTATAATGCATAAATTGTATTGTAATAGTTATGTATGTGCTGTAATGTATAATTTTTTTTATTTACTTTAAACAGGAGAGATAAGAACAGAAGTCCGATGTACAGATTGTAATGCACACCTGGGCCATGTGTTTGATGATGGACCAAAGCCTACTCGTGTTCGATATTGTGTAAATTCAGCTAGCCTAGATTTCAGGAAGCATACAACAGTATGACCTGGGCCTCTTGACCTTGGCTTGGTCAAGGTTATGTCCTATAGAGAATTTAAAGCTTCTTTTAGAGTAATGGAAACTGTTTACATCAGTTCTCATGGAAACAGCATACATCAGTTTTTCTATGGAAACAGCATACATCAATTTACATGGAAATGGCACACATATGTTGAACAGTCGCAAGATCAATCATGATCATAGTAATACTCAGAATCTCTCTTTCAGTTATAATACCTTTGATATTTCTCAGTAATTAGTGTTTAATGACAGCAGCGGGATATAATCATACATCTGTCTCGTCCTCTACATGGTAATTTTTGTCTCCTGCAAAGCATATGTTAGAAGCATAGGGAATACTTTTACAATGGCATTTTTGTGATGGAGGGCACTAGTTGCCAGAGAAAAAAGCTATTTTTTGGATTATGCCACAGTGGAGCAGGCAAGATGTAACTTTACAATGATACCCTTTTTTAAACATGATTATTTGTTACAGTTGCCATTAATGCAGTTTTACTAGTATTCATAATAAATTTGCATAATAAAGTCGCACAGACAGAGTAAAAAAGAAAATGTATTTTTTTGTTAAAAAGTAGTCTTTTTTGTTTTTATTTTTAATTTTACATGACAGATAGGTGGATTAGGTTAAAGTTCATCAAATATAGGGGATTTGTTTGCAAGAGAAATGATTATTTCATGTATATTTACCTATATTATGAAAGCCCCATGTAACAGTACGCTGAATTTTTAACATTTTGTGACCAAGATATTGCATTACTTGGATGGGTTTTGGATAGGAATTTTCTCTCAGTCAGTCTGCATTTCTGTCTCACCTCCTCAGTTTGACTCGTTGATGTAGTTCTAGTAACAAAATTGAATGATTTGTTATTTTAGGGCTGTGTGTTAACAACTAATGTCTATAAGTGCAGTTTATCACACTTTAGAATTTATTAATATATGTTCAGTCATAAGGAAATAAAACCAGATCGTAAAATTGTATATGCATGTGATAATATATTTTAATATGTAATGTAATATTCCCACTGGAAAATCTAGTCATAGTAATGATATAGATAAAGTATATATTGTATTTTGCATTAGGTAACCATTAGGAATTAGAATGTCACTGTCAGAGTCATACCACTGTAAAATATTGTGATGGTCACTCACTATAACATAGTATAGTGTGATATAAGTATGGTTGCCTTATACTGGGGTACTTTGTTTAGAAAGATGTAATTCAACCAGTATGATTAGATACATGACCATTCCCATGCTACATCAGGGAAAGTGTTATAATGAGATCCATTCCCATGCTATATCAGGGGCAGTTATAATGAGATCCATTCCCATGCTATATCAGGGACAGTGTTATAATGAGAGCAATTCCCATGCTATATCAGGGACAGTGTTACAGTGAGGTATGTTATAGTGAGGGACCACTGTACATAACAAATAGCATATTGAATCTGATTTTTAGATAGCTCAATAGATCCTTGTTTTTCTGAGTTTCTGCAAGGAGTTCAGTAGATCCTCGTTTTTCTGAGCTCCTGCAAGGAGCTCAATAGATCCTTGTTTTTCTGAGCTCCTGCAAGGAGGGCTTGGGTGTGGAATACAGGTACTTATAATAAACATACATTGACAGTAAATATTTAAAGATATACTGGAAGAGTTAACTCCTTTTTGTTCTGAAAGCTCTCCACTTTGGAGGTTCATCCTTTCTCCCAGTATGGTTGTACTCACCAAAACACATTAAAATCTGTTCTGTGATTGATTTAACCCACCAAGTTAAGACAACAGTTATGGTGGTAAATTTCAGGAAAATTGTGATGTTCAAAACTTATTTTAGCTGCTTTCCTCCCGTAGGAAATGCTAGGAATCAAACACATGCACTTAAAAATAAATATTTATGAGATTTTTTGACCATAGAGAGGGGTGTATACTTTAAGCATTTGTATGTATTACTTTGAATATGGTAAATTCACAATAATTCATAACAGATATGTAATATGTATTACATATGAAAATGTTCTCCACCTTATCTGCCCATAATTGATAATTTTTTTTTAAATTTCAAGGAACAATTTATTTTGCATAGTTTTAATAATGCTCTTATTTTATCTTTGCTTTGCTTTGCTTGTATTTGCAGTTTCTGTTTCCCCTGGTAACTTTTCTGCGTTTGCTCAAATGAGTACAAAATTCTAAAAAGTCCAGTGGAGTATTGTTCATTTTGCAAAGTGTTGATACTGGTAGTGCTTACGATTTATTTTATTTTCCCTTCTGTTTTAGTATTTGCTTTGTTTAATACAGTGTGATAAATAAAGGTAATTACATATATACGCATGAACATTTAAAGGTAAAATTACTGTACACTTCTTTTCACACTTTGTGCAGGTTTTAACAACAGTAACATTGATAAAGCAACAAATATAAACCTTAACAATAATTACAGAATTATCTATGCTGAGAAATGGCTGTAAGACCTAAAGAACTACAGCAGCAATAGCCAGCATGCTTCAGCGAAAGTTGGGTGAAAAGATATGACATTATTTGCATTGTGCAGGTTTTTAAAGTCGGTAAAACATACAGTCCTCTGTGCTGACTGTGCATCAGTAATTGCTTCTTCTGTACTATATATACTTGCATATAAGCAGAGTCAAACTGCAAACAACAAAGATCCTGATCTGCCATTGCATCATGCACCTGCAGATCAGGGTCTATGCTGTTTGTCCTACTGATTGCTTCTAACAAACTGCACAGACCCAGATCTGCTGGTGCATTATGCGACAGCAGATATGGGTCTGTGCAGTTTGCAGTTGGACTCATAAACGAGTAGATACGGTAACATAGGAAGTCGTCATAAAGATGTGAGGTTTTCACCAGAAGACTTTGTGTTGTCTGGTTTTGCAGTATTGCTGTTTATTGCAGTGTTGAAACTTGTATTGCATACAAATCATGGTTGCTGGTCACTTTTAGCAGGAGGTCATTTGTGTCAGTGCATTCACGATCAGGAATCCCAAAATGTGAATGTGTGTTGTCAGACATTTTGTTCCCAAAAGTTTGTAACGAAGAAAATGTTGATATATTTCATTAATAATTGTACCAGAAAATGTGTCATTTTCAGTTCTGGACTTGCTGATGCTTCAGTTATAGTATTATCCTTCCATGCTTCAACAGTATTCTTCCATTTTGGAATCTCTAATATATATATATATATATATATATATATATATATATATATATATATATATATATATATATATATATATATCTCCATATACATGTATGCAACACTGGTGCTCACTGCGAGCTTGATGTTGAAGAAGAGCAGTAATCTGAGGTAAATAAATCATGGCGAGTGACAAAATGACCTCAGATTACCCCAATGATCCGTTCTGACACAGGAACCTGTCTCTTTTATAGTATGATAGACAGGGTCCTATGTCAGAATGGATCATGGGGGTAATCTGTGGTAATTTTATCACTTGGTATGACTTTTTTTTCTTTCAGATTATTGCTTTTTTTCAACATCAAGCTTGTGTGGAGCACATGTTATATACACATGTATTATGACAGGAAATATTGCAAGATATTTACTCGATATTTAAATTCTCTTTATTGATAGCAATATTCAAATTTTAGGTTGAATTTTGACTACAAAATGGTAAACAGTAAAACATCCATGATCTCAGTGCATCAGGAAATGTGGAATTTTCTCTATATAACTGGTTTTCCAGATGTGTGATAAATGTGCATACAATAAATTATCTTTTTGGGGGGATACCTCCTTGTCTATTTTATCAATAAATTGTGACAACTGTAATTCAAACAATTGATGTTTTATTGTATAATTTATCTCAGATCATGATTTGCAAAATGGTGGCCCTATTGTTCCATGGAAACGTCGTTTCCATATTCTGTAAAGTATGGTATAAGTACATCTCAAATATTTATCAATGACATTTGTGCATTAGTTTGTTGTTTCTGTTTTACATATATTGTAATGGTTGTATATTATTTTATTTTTAGCTCATCTGGCTGAAGACTAAGGGAGCTTATAGTATGGGCCTGTGTCTGGCATGTTTTGTTCATTGTGCTTTGTGTGTTATCCATCAACATGTTAACCAATTTTGGCTGAGAGCAGCCTGGCATACAATTTTGTTTTCCAGTTTTTATAAATGGTGCTAATCTGCTGATTATGGTCACCATTACTAACAGTTTTGAATGACTTCTCCAAATCCTTACAAACAGAATTTGACCAAAATTTGACAGAGCATTCTGGCATGAAGGTCTTTCCATTTCATTTAAATGATGCCAGTCCACCATCAAATATGGCTGCTTTAAAATTTTTAGCTCATCTGCACAACTGCAAGGGAGCTAATGTTGTACCTCCAACATCATCTGTTTTACTGCTACTGCTGCCGGCTTTATGTATTAGATCTTCATGGAGCTTATTTAGGTGTTTCTCACATTATTCTTCACCGCCTTAGGAAAAATATGTCACAGTGGCTTGCATTTTCTACACAGATGACTTTGTCATTACAGGTTAACTCAAGCATGGTATGTTCATGGAACTTGGTTAAAATGTTTCTTGCATCATTGTAAACCACTCCAGAGGAAAGCAGATAACAGGGACCTATTTTTTAACACTTATGATCTGGTTATCCTCAACATACAAGTTTTGTCTTAATGGTGTAGTCCAGGTTGTTTGTTCATGGAACTTAGTCAAGGTCTTTCCTAACATCATTCTAAACCACCCCTAATGAAAGTTGGTTACAGTGATCTACTGTTCCTACACTAATGACTGCATTATTTACAGATTTCTTCCAGTGTTACAGTTTTGTTTAAATTGCACATCTGCATCTGCAGGTATGCTGTATTTATAGAACTTGACTTGGCTGCTTTTTTTAATCATTCTAAACACCGTTGCAGAAAGTTGGTCACTGTGATCCATAACTGATGAGATTAATCCAGGCGCCCTTGTTGGCTAAGTGGTTTTAGGTACTTGCCTTTACAGAGCACTGGCATCTCACCTCTGTCCATTTGATTCTCATGCCCAGCCAACTTTGTTATGAGATAAAGCATGCTGATTCGGATTTACTGACCAGCTGCTCTTAATTTGGCTATTAGGCAGGTAGTGATTTCAGGCTAATCTTATAATCTCATATTTATATATACCACTGTATGTTTAGTGTCTTTAGTAAGCTTATTTTCTGCCGTCTATTGATGGCAACATTATACACAGTAGATCTCAGTTGTAGCATCCAGATATTATTCACCGGTACAGAAAAATCTTGTCCAGTTTAAATTTTAATAGTATCTCTTTCATAGTCTTTCAAAATTATAAAGAATAAAAAATAAAGAATGTGTGGATTATTATGTATTATTAAACTAAGTTTCTTTTATATTTCTTTCATTTTTCAACATTTTGGATGAAATCCAGTGCATTAATTAAAAAATTCACCAAGGCTATGATTTTTATATTAGACATTTTCTAAGAATAGTTGCATTTGAATGAAATTATTTTAGTCCAAGCGATATATCCATAAACCAGCCAATCACACCTGTTTCCTTCTGTCATTCTGTGTACAGGTCAAGAGGCTGAACTAGATAAACATTTTAATTTCTGTTTAGGCTTTAATGCTACATTCTGTTTAATGCAAGTAACATTCTTGACTGGTTAGTAGATTCCAAGAAAAAATGAGAGAAAAATATGAATGATTTTGTAAGGGACTGCATAATGATACAACAAGAGCCTATTGGCCCAATTAATATTCTCTTATCAATAATCAGTTACACGTAGATATTATTGTAAATTTTAAAATAAGTATTCCTGCACTTTCTTTTCATGTTTTAATATCTTTTTATAATTATTTTGAGATTGCTTTGTGATATTTCAGTTGGAAAAAGTGATATTAAAACATAAGGTTTTTCATCATAATACTAAGCCCAGGAAGCAAATTTTCACAAAAATTTTCTTTCTTTTTGTTTGGCCAGGTTGTGAAGTTTAGTATAAAACAATAATTTGTTGGTGAAATCAAAATTCACATTCTCAGAAAATTCATCATAAAATATCATTCAGATTAATATGACCCTAGTGGTGTGTGTAACAGTGTATTTTCTATGCCAAAATGGCATTTCTGTAATATCTAGGGCTTGACAGAGTTATCCCTTTTTTATGCCTGAAATGACATTTCTGTAATGTCTTGGGGCTGACAGAGTTATCCTTTTTCCATCACTATGATGATAACTTTGTGTTCCATCTAAGTTTTCATATCACCTGATATCACTAAAATTCTTGTATTTTCTACTTCATTTGAAAGTATTCATGAAAGGATCATTTAATCCTGATAAAAAGGAATACATTTCTCAAATACATGTATCTTCAATACTTAATATCTGTTGAATAACTCGTTGTGAATTTTATCATTAGATTTTGTTCGTTTTAATGATGCTTTTAAGACATTACATCATACTGAGAATGTGGGAGCTAAGAGCCTTTCCCAGGAACCAACTGAGACAGCTGTCCTGGTGGGTATTGAACCTGCATCCCATGGATTATGAAGCCAATGCTGTAACAACTCAGCTACTATGGCTCTATCCTTATCGTAAATAACAGAATCAAGTAATAAAAATATACTAATTTAAATACTCATTACTGCAAAATCGTTGCCTTTTGCAGGTATATATTTTTATTTGAATTTGTTATCTTTTGCAGGTATACATTTTTCTTTGCAATCATTTTATAGGTATACATTCTTATTTGAAATCATTTTAATTTGAAGGGATATGGTTTTGTTGTTTTGCTTAGAACTGAATCTTTTTGGGTCCTTAAATTCTTAGATTCAGAGAGATATCTCCACAGATGGACCTTTATTCACTAGGTCTTTAGGTTTCCGTTTTCATAGCCACATTGAAATATCCACTTAAGTTGGTAATCCATGAATAACAACAACAACAACAATAATAACAATAATAATATACAACTTACGTATTCTCACTAGACAATTGAAGTGAACCAAAGTGAATTAGCATAATATTGGAAAGTAAAATTTGGGCCAGCTCGCAATGAAGTTGGGCCAGGTCCAAGACAAATTTTGGGCCAGTTTACAAATCAGTTTTTAGGGGAACATTAAATAGCAGAAAGTCATTTTCTGCTTGTAATAAGCATTATTTGTCATGGGAAGTTGAGTTTACTTTCATGTAAAACATTATGAAAATTACACATATAAATAAAAATGGTAGCTTCTTGTATAACAAAGGATTTCAACATAATGTTTTTGTTTGAAGTTAGTTTCAGCTTAAGTCAAGTTTCTTTCATAACAACTTTCTCTTTGTGTCTGATTGTTTCTATTATTTTGAACATGAACATTTGTTGAAACAGTTTCTTTTATGATTGCAGACTGAAACTTTATAAAGAGATATTAATACAGTCTGATGAAGGGTGAATTGAAGAAACTGTCGCATGTGTATCCCGTTAACTTTACAAGGAAAGGAGAGGGAGTGCAAACTTTGGGCTTTAGTGATTGACACAATTTGATGCACATTAAATGAGAAGTACTGAAAACTATGATTACATATTTAATTTTTTAGTGTTTTTTGGAAGTAGAGAACTATGCATTGGGATATGCATATATGTGTATAAGGAAATTGGGAATTGAATAGTGTAAAAAGTTAGAGTACATGTATATTCATCAGCAGATCTCATTGTACCTATAATAGTAATTTCTTTTTCAGTGTTCACAAAGAGGCATAATTTCCAGAATTTCCCTGCTAAATTTCATTCAAAAGAAAATACTTAAATTTTACTAATACACTTAAACTAACTTTTAAAACACTGTATTTTCAGAAATACTCATATATGTTGGACAGGTTTAAAAGGTACTGATTTTTGACCGCCAATAAAATGCATAAATTAGAAATTTGGAGTTTCCAAAGGAAACTTGTAATCAGGCCTGAAAATAAGTGAAATTCGTACAGAGTTATTAACCTTGTCATGCACTTGAGATGAACAATTCAGCAGGTTTGAAATTGCCACAACCAAGTCTGGGAATAAATCATTCAATTTCACAAGTTTAGAGTGATCTAAAAATAAACAGTTGAGTCACTCTCTAAAAGATGGAGAATAACAAAATACTATATTCATTGAAACCTATGTTGATAACTGACTTTGCACTACTGCAAAGTTAAAACAGGAGTAGTGTATTTGATCACAACTCCAAATCCCTCCATCCCTACAACTTTGATGGTAATGTTCCAGTGTTACAATGACTAGTGGCCTGTGTATATTCAAGTGATTTAAAGCTGCATTCTGTATTTTCTGACTACAGTATAAGAAAATAAAAAAATTTTGAGTCAGAGTTATGTGTGTAGCTATATTATGTCTTCAAAACTTACTTGAAAGGCAATGTTGGGTTTTTTATTATTTTCATGGAGTGAACTGATGTGATATAATGGAGGGGTGTGTGACAGGTGCGTGTATTTGGTAGTGACCAAAACTACTCCTGACAATACCATTGATAAACTTAGTTTATGGTATTGTTTATCACACAGGTGTGTATAATGGTTGACTGAGCAGGCATTGGTGGTCTATTGTTTCCCCAAATTGGATGAATTGATTTTTAATTTGTGTGAGAAACTTTCTTTTTAGAGCAGGCAGTGTACGGTGCTTGGTTGTGTATCCCAGGCAGCTGAGCAAACATCTGATGGCTGTTGTTTACCCTGGATTTAGTAATGATTGTACACAGGATGCATTGAAGATAAAAAAAGAAGACTTAATGACCTTATTATTAATGGTTCAGTGACAATTATATTAATAATTATTAGATTTTTATAGCGCAAACTTCTTTCAAAAAATAAGCAAGAAGCGGTGATAATATGTTTTTATCTTCAATAATATATCTTGCCATATAATTAAATAAAACATGTTAAACTGAAGCTTTGTAATACTTAAAGAAATTGATGAAATTATTGTAAGCATGCAGGAGTCGTGCCTAACTGTGATGTAATAATGCGTGTCATAACAAGATTTCACTGTAAGTAGTCCCTTATTATAATGCTGTTGATGAGAGTCATAAAGGGGACTACCTTATAAGTGAGGTACCCTTATATTGAGAGATAATGAAATGGGATATATGACCATACCATCCTTATTAAAGGGCCTACTTATTTTGAGATACCTTAGAGTACAATGTTGTTCATGGGAGTAGTAAAAGTGGGCAACCTTATAAAGGGACATTATACTGAGGAGCCTAACATTGGGTGTGTACTGTGTATTTTTGACAAATCATGATAACAGACATATTCATTGTATTGGATACATTTAACAGAATATAGGAAAGTCTTGTATTTTTATGGGTATCAATTTTCATGTTCTTGAAAAAAATTGTAATGTTGTTAGGACTTATATTCTTGGATTGGAAGTTGTCCTATTGTTTGCATAGAAGGATTATTGGGTCCTTAAATTGGGGCTTGTAACCCATGAAAGACGATTAAATTAATATTACTATGTAATTCTAGATTATTAAAGAAATAGACTATTTCAAAAAGTGAAAAGCAATATCAGAACAGGGGAAATAGATCAGTAATTATGACTATACTTTATTAGAAATACAGCATTTTTCAGTCCAGTGAATTCAAAACCATACATGTGATTGTTTTGCTACAAAAATGCAGATGACCTATCTATTTGCATATTTTCAGCTTGTATTTATTTTCACATATATACTTTATTATTATTAAGATTTTTACAGTACCATTATAACCAGGCAGAAGTCGAAGAGTAAACTGAAAAACAAAACAATTCATTCTTTGTTGGAGATAATATCAGCTTTTACAAAGTTGACTAACTCATTTTTTGGCAAAAATGTTATATTTTAAAATGAATTTATAATCAATTTATTGTCTATTTTTTGTAGTTTGTTAAATGATATCTTTCTCATTTTAATGCTCTAAATGAAAAGTTTATTTCAGTTGTCAAGATGTGAAAGTGCTTTTATGCTGTATAGTAGTGTAATTTTTATAGCTGTCAGCATCAGTTTGTATATCACGTACTGTGAGTAGATATTTAAATTGTCCGGATGTGAAAGTGCTTTTGTACTGTATTGTAGTGTACTTTTTATAGCTATCAGTATCAATTTGCATATAATCTGATGCAATTAGGTTGGTATATTTTTAAAGTGTTTTATATGCAAATGTTTCTATCTTACAGTTTACAGTTTACTAAGCTTGTCATGCTGAGATATATTTAAACATGATCATTGCTTGTGCATTAGTTTCCCTTGTGTATAATGATCAATGTTTTGCAATTTTATGGTTTTATGTTATTCAATATATTTTATTACTTTGTATCTCTGATATTACCAACATTGTGTCACGTATTTCTGTTGTTACTGACATTGTGTCACATATTTCTGATATTACCAATATTGTGTCACATATCTCTAATATTACCAACATTGTGTCACATATGTCTGATATTACCAACATTATGTCACATATCTCTGATATTACCAACAATGTGTCACAATAGTGTTTCACATATCTCTGATACTACCAACAGTTACATATTCCTGATATTAATAGCAGCATGTCACAAATTTCTGATACTACCATTAGTGTGTCACGTATTTCTGGAATGGTCAACATTCACATGTCTATATTACCAACAGTTTGTTACACACATATCTGGAATTCCCAACAGTGTCACTTTCTATACTTCTCAATAAACTTTCTGAGATTTTATACCTGTCATTGTTATTTTCCGTCATCCCATTTCCACACCCAGCTTGTCAAATTGTTCAAGTTGTCAACAGTGGAGAGTGAACTAATGCCAGAGGTATCCCATATGATTACATACCAGTTTAATATTACATGCTAGATCTGGTGTTCAATACAGCTGTTCAATTCATATTTCAATATCATACACCCAGAATTGAACAACTTATGTTTCATCTCTGACATCAGCACAAAGATATTTTGAGACACATTGAAGTTTTATAAATCCCAATTTGTTTTGAATTGCAGTCATACAGTAAAGCTAAAAATATTTAGATGGCATGAAAGAAGAGGTTTGTAATAAATACAAAGCCACATTCATGCTTCTGTTTTGAGTCGTGGAAGAACTCGTTTGATTTGGCTTATGAATTCGCGAGACCTGATGGCCACGATGTATCCCTAGGGAATGTTAAACTCGTTCTTTTCGCCAAATCAGAACAAAATACATATGCAATGGAGAGTAAACCAAAGTCAAAGGGATCTCACAGTATGATGTAGTGGAAAAATTATGATGGTGGGTAGAAAATTGCTTAATTATCAACAGTGGAGAGTAAACCAAAGCCAAAGGGATTCCACAGTACGATGTACTGGAAAAAATGATGGGTAAAAGGACACAGCTTATGATAGGTCCAAGCCTGCAACATAAAATTAGATTCTGTACATTTCATCATTAGTTTATTATTGCATCTTAATGTTTTTATATCTGGCATTAGTTTGCACTGCATCATTGACAAATCTGATGATTTTGATATTCATGGTCTTGCTTGGGATAGGCAAAATAAAACAAGTCAAAAGTTAAATTCTTCCCCAAATATCCTAATAACATTTGAGCATTCACAATTGAACATCGTTCATCAGAAGAGAACAGTTGCAAGTCTGAATATATTTGGCTATCGTGGTTACCCATCAGATCAAATTAGCCTATGCATACAGTTGCCCCACACCACAAACCATAATTATGTAGAAAACAGTTAAATCTGCAATGCAGTTGAAGTGATTCGGCAACATTCTGGCTTATTTGATGTAAGAAACTGAGACCACAACACTCCAAATTCACTTTAGAAGAACTAAAGCAGGTGGAAGTGAAGGTCCACCAAACTCGAGAGATGTTGATCCTCAGACTGATAAACTAGAGAATGCAGGTGTTTTTTTTTTGCTGGCAAGTATATTGACTAAAGTTAAGCAATCTAATAATTGGTATGGAAATATTACAAGTACCTTGACTAAAACAATCTAATAATTGGTATGGAAATATTACAAGTACCTTGACCAAAGCAATCTAATAATTGGTATGGAAATATTACAAGTACCTTGACTAAAGCAATCTAATAATTGGTATGGAAATATTACAAGTGCCTTGACTAAAGCAATCTAATAATTGGTATGGAAGTATTACAAGTGCCTTCAATTTTAGAGTAGTTTAGCTGCTCAGTGCATGAATTAGAATTTATTGATATAATCATTTTTCCTGGTCTTAAAGTTTTCAAGTGAGGAATTGAGTTTTGTTAATATTTATACCTATAAATATTCTGTCTGTGACTTACAATTTTGATATACTGGTAAGCAGGATTTTGATACAACCAATAATATTGAAACAAATATGAAAACAATTTGAAATTCTTCAGTTTTATGTTTCTCTGCAAATGATTTAATTCTACCTTTTTGCATTGGTCAGTATATTTTCAAAATGACAGGATTACATTTTAATTCCTATTTTGTATCATCCACATAGTGATACCGGGTGTTACGATACGATATAGACTCATAGAGTATCGTGATGAAGCTAATCGTGATAAATATCAATGTATTGTTTTATTTCTGTTTTCATTTGGACTCGTTGCCTGGTAACATGTTGAATTGTGGAAATCCAGCACTTAGTTCATCTTGGACTCAAGCTCAAATTCCTCGTCAGTCAGTAATCCAACTCTGATTAGCAGTGTTTGTGATCTGGGCATCAGAAAACCTTGTACCTGCTGGACAACTGCAGTTATTGCTTCCGCTAGTTTTGGCGCTTAGTATTTTCTTGGTCAGTCATTATGACTGTTAGACTGTACTTCTTCATTTGATTTCCTTATTTTGGTATATGTGTATAGTTAGCTAGCTAAGGGCCGATACTGGACCAATACATTTTTTTTTTTTGCATTCATGTATCACTACATGAGATCATATAGAAGAAAAAATGAAAATCACTAAATTACTTAATGAACACTAATGGTCGTATTTTGAAAAATCAAATTAAAATCACTCTACCAATGCTACATTTAAAAAAGTCAATTAATATTGCAAGAAAACTCTGACTTGTGAGGTAAGTAGCAAATTAAGGTCTAGTTTGAAATCTGGTATACAGCATACATAATGTCACAAAACTCTATTAAATTCAAACTTTTTATAGAGGTGATCAAAATATTTTGTGCATTTAATAAACAAGCAACAACGTAAGGTAAAATGCAAAACATACTGATTTATTGATTTCAGATATCAAGAAAGATGTCAAACAATATGCTAGAATAGATGTTGATTTACATATTATATTAATTTGTGCTAACATTGAGGGACGTCAGATATAACATGGATTAAAAGTGTGGTATGAGGAAGGAATCGGTTCCATAGATGATGTGAATAAATGCACGCAGTTGTATTGGGCTAATTCACATTGCGACTGAGAGAACTTGAAAACATTACAATGACAGTTTACACATATTATACAGAAATAGAGAGAGAAACTGTATGGAATAAATTTTGATTTAAAGAAACACGTGTTAACGAGGTATATGTGATAGGTGTTTTAGATTCAACAATATGAAAGAGAACATTGCACACAAATTTGTGATCATTCATACCTTTGAAAAGACTGAAGAAATGATACAACTTGCTAACAGATAGTAGTCGGCATACACAATGTCTTTAGAGAAATACTAAAACAGAAGGCCTCAGTAGTTTCATGAAGGAAAATTATTCAGGAGCATGAGAATTAAGGAACTGATAGAAGAAAAGGAATTATATGACAGGAATGTTAATGGATTGTTAGAAAAGGAAAATAATGAATACATTTCATTTTCCTCAGACAACATATATCCATAGTTGAACGGTTAAACGGAATCTTGCTCAAAATGAAACCATACTGATGATTTACGATTTACTAGAGCCAATTGAGAAAAACAATAACATTCACTACAGCTCAATTGGTGTGCTTTCATTTGAAGCATTCAAGGAAGAAAACAGACGAAAAGAATGTATCAATCTGGTTACCTAGCAGCTGATACATTTGGAATGTCTAAATCTAACATAGGTGCAATAGAATTTTGATATAGGCGAGCTTGTGTTTATTAGAAAGGGTTTAACTTTCTAAATTTAACCGTTGAAATGTTTAAAACCAGGTAAGTTTGGGTGGCCTAGCTGTTTAGACAGTGGATGTCCAGAAGGGAGAGAAGATAATATATAGGGACTGTTTTACATCCATGAATTGTCTCTGTACGACAAAGAAGAAGACATACACAAAGTTGAAAAGATCTTGAAGACCAAAAGAATGAACAATAAAAGTAATATTTTTTTTTTTAATATGGAAGGGATATTTTGAATCTTTTAACTGTTGGTAACAAGCTGAAACACTATGTTATTAAACTGAATGACAGAGGAAGAACAATTAAAACAGTATATGAATTGAAAGTCATGATATGTGAAATACCAGAGAGAAAAGTGAAAGCCACATCCAGTAAGCTACCATGAGGAAACAGAATACGGTGAATTCGATGTACTCAGTGTCCTAGTAGTGTTACAAACGACACCATAAAGGTCATGAAAATAGATCCTGTTGATAAATATAAAACTGGTTACAGCTACAGAAAAAAAAAATTCTGAAAAGGAAATGCAATGTAAAGTACTTAAATTGATGACAATTTGATGAACAAAATGGATAATCCTAAAGGGATGTACCATTTAATTTACTTAATGCTAATTTATGTTATGTTGAAGCAATAAGCTTATAAAGATTGCCAGATAGATGTTGATGCATTAATTGGGACATTTATACTAATGTCAAATTTTATTTTAATGAGATATAGCAATGGTGCCAACAACATCATTAACAGCGCATGTTTCTTCTAAATTATGCTTATATATATATATATATATATATATATATATATATATATATATATATATATATATATATATATATATATATATATATATATATATATATATATATATATATATACATACATATATATACACACACACATACATATATACATACATACATCTATAAAATATATTATTACACCAGATGGATGAAATAAATTAAAATACACTTTTCATGTTGTGTAGATACATAGATTTCGAAGATTTATTTTTTCATACCTTGTATTTTAACAAGTAGTAATTAAACGCAAATTTAGCAAATAAATAGTATATCAATATTGGAAAAGTCACTAGTTCTAAATTATTACAAATGACACAAACAAAAACAAAAGGAGGAAATGGAACAAAGGAACTAGGAAATGCAAAATATAAAAGATGCACAAACTATGTAAAAGAAACTAGATTATAATGGCGTTACAACAGTGAACTAGAACATTGGAGAGAACTCGGCAATGAATTGTTCAAAATGTGGAAAATGCAGCACATTGGGGCTCACTGTAATTATACAAGAAAATCCAATTTCAAATTTTTTGTATTCTATGAAAGGCATGCGTGAGTTTTGCATTATCTAAATAAAGTAAGTCGGATTTGAAAGACAAAATAATCGTACCCTTGTCCTTCAATTCGGTTTAATACAATGGGTTGGTTAACTATCCTTAACTAAGTTAATATCGTAAACATATTTATCTTAATGAAAATCAATGTTTCACATAGAAGCCATTAACAATTTTTAACAGTTACCCATTCCTTTTCCTCATGACACTACGTACTATGAAGTCTTTCTTGGATGGAATATATTTTTGTTTATTGTTTGATATTCCTTTTATCTCATCATCGAGATCAATATTTTGTATACCATGAGAAACGATGAATGAATATTGGGTTGTATTTTTGGTGTCTGAAATTGAAATTGCAGTCTATATGAATAGCATCTCTAAATTCCAGTCATATGATAATGATCACGCACTTATTTTTTTTCTTTCTGACAGATATAACACGTACGTGTTGAGTTAAAACATTTCTAGTCTTCTTCTGTGAATTCAATAGGTTTTGCATTTCTCATTTCGTTGTCTAGTTTTGCTAACCAACTCAGCCAGTGATAAAACTTTGTACACTATTAATCTGTAAGATTTGTAGGTTGAATTGACGTACATATAGAAACCTGATGGAGTGTGTTTAGCTGCTTTAAATATCAAGGTTTGTGGAGTCTCTTATGTCCAGGATGTACTGATTTGACTGTAACATCATTACGATTTTTTGGTGAGCAGTACGCGCTGTATGATGATACTTTCAAGTACCAATGAAAGGGATTTGGGTCTTTCAGTGATGATTATAAGTTCTAAATATGACAAATGATTCTTGCTCGTGCATGATGTCTAATGATTTGTCTACATGGTAAAATGGTCTATTGGGATCTGATAATATCTCTGGTTCATTCATTTACAGAAGCGTTTCTTACCATTATGTTTGCTTATTTTGGTATGCAAGCAATGGTAATGCAGCTATAATGCTAACGTAATGGTATTTTTAAAAATATCTTTTATCAAATCAAATCAGCGTGCCAAAATGCATATCTCTTTCTTCGGTCAATCTAACTGTCCTAATGTATTAGTATTCAACTATTTCATACATTTACAGATATGTCAAATTCGATCGAGGAGCTTCATTTGAGTGATTGATACCCTTCAACGTGCAGTGTTAAAAATTAAATCCTGACAAACATCGACATTGTCTTTGCACTTATTTCCATGGCAATTTTTTAAAAATATAAAATGTCAAACAAACGTTTCGTTACATCATCCATTTCACCAGTGTTCATTGCATTCATAGATTTTGCTTGTGATAAAATTCACTGTCCGCACCATTCTCTTCGCCTAGTGCATTTTCATAAGTCAGAAAAACAGTCAAGTCCAGATGAGCATTTACAGAACCAAAATGATTTAGTTCTCCAATTATGACTTGTTTCAGGTATGGTTCAGTGTCTTTTAAAACTTCATATAAATCTTGATTGATGCCTCCGTAAAAACTGTATTTGTTTGCATTTCTCTGTAAAGAATCTCTAAGGCTTTTTGTGATGATTCAGTTTGCACTGCTTATGTATATGTCACAACTCTTTACGTGATGGGTATCATATTATGTGAGCATTTTTTATTTTATAAAGCGCCTGGAATGAATTGATCAGATACAAAAGCCTTTAACTCTGGTTTAGATCAGTTTTACTAAATATTTAAAGATGCATTAAAAATTAGCTTATGTGAATCAAATTACTGACACCAAATTTTTTTTGTTTTTGTTGTCTTAATGCATTGTTTTTCGCTACAGTGATGACTACCATTCTTTCAGTTCTGCTTTGAATGTTTACTTCATTTACCTCGAGTATATATTTGTTTTAGCATGCTGGTTGAAATATTTGTATTTAATGGTCATATCACAAAAATATATAATGATCCAGCTTTGGAAGAATGCGCAAATAACATCCTTGGTCTACCCCAGTCAAGTTGGCTCTTAAATGAGCAGTCTAAACAAATGGTATCAATTATTTCTACGTTCCATCTCAATTGGTGACTTTTCAGTACCACATTTGTAGTATTTTATAAACTCAATTTAAGGTAATGGCTTAATTTTATAGAGTTTAGTAGTAATGAAGATGGTCTCGTGATCTCATGCATGTACTGGGCCTTGTTTTGATCTGTAAGGCAGGTGGTCTAGTGATCTCTTGCATGTACTGGGGCTTGCTCTTCATGATCAAGGAAGGTGGCCTCGTGATCTCATGCATATACTGGAGCTTGTTCTTCATCAGTAAGGAAGGTGGTCTCATGATCTCTTGCATGTATGGGCTTGTTCTTCATCAGTAAGGAAGGTGGTCTCGTGATCTCTTGTATATACTGGGGCTTGCTCTTCGTCAGTAAGGAAGGTGGCCTCGTGAACTCATGCATATGCTGGGACTTGTTTTGATTAGTAAGGCAGGTGGCCTCATGAGCTCATACATGTATCGACGTTTGTTTTCACTACTAAGTTTTGTGGCTTCGTGATCTCATGCTTATACTGGGGCTGGTTTTCATGAGTAAGGTAGGTGGCCTCTGATCGTATGCACATACAGCGGTTCGAGTTAATCAATGGTCCTGCTTGATCATGAAAAACTCAATTGCTGTTAAATATGATTTCAAAATAGCTTACTTGGAATCGGTTGTACATGATTACGCCGTCGACTGATGATCAACCATGTTATGACGTTCTCAAGAATTTTTTTTAAAAAGCGCTGAGTGGCAAAGCGTCCACCATTTAATTTTGTCACAATTCATGATGTACCTACCAGTTATGATTTGGATACAAATTGAAAATTATCTTGTAGTGTACGACGATGCGATGCTTGAGATTCAAATCAATCCGACTGGAATATTTTTACGAGGTCGACACAAACACACTGATGTGATCCATTTAACACAACGATACGCATACGTGCCTGTAGTAATCCCTGACAACTGTAACATGTTGATGATATTTTGTGGCATTGATGCTCATGGTCTTTCAAACATTCATTGGACTTGATGTGCCACTGATCACTCAAGTGATGAATTTCGTGACATGTTTGGGCGAATCACTAAGAACCCGTATAGTTGTCTCACTATTGATTTGGCAGGTGGAGCTGAACAAAAGTATCATTCGAGTCTCGACACGAACAATTCACAAGACATTTTAACAATCATAATAGTTATATAAAATGTCTAAACCCGCCACTGATGTCACAGAATATGAAAGACGCAGCCACAAAGCCGCTCGTGAATATCAGGAACTCATTTGTAATGTTATAGAAGGCCGCAAAAGTGTCAACGATATGTTTCAGTCAAGATTAATTGCACGAGAAGATCTCACAGCGGCTTTGAACAAGCATTTGTAAAGTTGATTAAACCAAGAGAGGAACTTGATGAACCTGCCGATGACATTAAGAAGGCCACAAGAGAAACAGTGGAACAAGTGGCAGCTTTGACGGGAACAGAGGAAGAACCATGTCTAATTCGTAAAATAGCTACACGCACAAAGGATATTAAGAAAGCAACAAGAGCAACTATAGAGACTATTACATGCTTGCCAGCTGTGATTGAGTAAGTCAGACAAGGCGTCGGAGAAATTGGAAAGAAGACCGAAGAACGAACCATCAAAGAATTACTTCAAAAACTTCCGCCACCACCCACATATGAGTCAGTGATGAAAACAACAAAGCATTTTAATGAATATGGTCGCTGGAGAAATTACGCAAGCAAATGAAGTGATGAAAGATTTTATAGAACAAAAACACACGGCAAAACAAGGTCCTAGGTCGCGAGCACCTCCACCAACCAATAAAACACAAGCAGAAGCTGTAACTGTTCCCGAACCTGAACATACACAGCAATAAGCGGATCAAGCATATGCAGAACGACGATAACCCCAAGGTTTATATGATCCAAAACAATGTGCATATGAGTCACAAGAATTGCTAACATCCACACCCGCAACTATACCTTTAGGAGCACAACACTGGCGTTTCTCGCACATTTCACAGATGCACACCCAACAAGTATTCTTGTACGACAATGTACATGGCAAATAAAAACTCCACATTTCCTTACCACACCAAAACACGTGTTCATTGCGTTTAAAAATACAAGTCGAGATAATAAGAAAACCACTAGTAAGATGATGTATGACCTTAGAGGAGTGATTGGGGTTTCTTTGTGATCAAATGGTCATCAGGAACCCGCTGAAGAAATTTTACTTAATTATGCAGATAATCAATTTATTTATTATTTTTCATTAGAACATCTGGAGTTGTTCAGATAGTCCGTTGTTTTTTCTTGCTGTTGTCGATGCAGCTCCTTTCGGTGGATATCGATGTTATGCCGTGATTCTTTTTGACAAGACTCTGTTGTTGGTGAGCTCGAGTGATTGAATGATGTATAAAATTCATAGAGTAATTGGACCTGTTGCGTCTTTAAATAATATGTCCTAAACCTGCTCATGCAGTAAAGGTCTGCTCTAGTAAAATGATCTCTACAAAAATTAGAAACACAATCAAATCCAATTTTGGGGAAACAAAATTAACTGACATTTTCCCAGTGTGGTTGACAAAAACACAACTTAATCAGTTTCATCCGGCCAAACGGAATAACACCTCAGTGACATTAAAATTATCAAAATCAGAAGTGATGCAATTCCAAAGGACAAGTGGAATATCTCCATTCATTGCAACGATTGAAGCGTTGTTAGCAGCGGTGGTTCCAGGGGTTACAAATGCGGCGACATTAGGGAGTATTGGAAGAACATCAGGAATGGTTTTGAAAAAGCTATCGGTGGTGGACCGGGAAGGTCCATAAAAAAGGAAAAGGCTTTCGCTTATTAGGAATAAATCGTCTAATACCATCAGGCAAAGGTCTTCGATTATGCAGAAGGCCATACGTCCATTGACCAATCATGATTTACTTGGAATGGTAAATCAGTCAAGTATTTTCGTGGTGTTTTCACGTGAAATGAACTTGTATCGATGGTGTCATTCACATGTGAAACCGGCATTGTCAGCCTGGATTTAACAACAGGACCTGGCACTCGTTGGGTTATATATGTGGTTCCTAATCATTTATTGTATTGTGACTCATATGGACTTGCGCTGCACATGAAGTTAGCTACTTTGACAAACTCGGTGTTTCCGAAGTTTCACTGAGAATAAACGGACATCAAGAACCATCAGAAGATATTTTGTTAAATTTTGAACAAAATCACGTGGCGCGTGCATATCATTGATTGATGTCGTTTATGGGGCGTGATCAAAATGTTGATACTGGTTTTGCAAATATCACAGCGGGATTTTACAACGTTGTATCCGATCTATTACTTTTCGCTAGAACACTTGGATTTGACTAAGCAATCCGACGTTGATATACATTTTCGAGCTCGTGTTACGCGAGGACCTATTGTTAATTAAAGAGCAATAGCCGTCATAGTCAGCGATAAGACAATGTTACTTGAAGGTGTTGGTGGCGGCATGAGAGTCATTGATGCGCCAGTAGAAAACATGTAATTAGATCATGAATAAAATTATAAATGTCATATCATCATGTTAGTGTCAGTTTGACTCCTGGTCAGATTGAAAAACTGCAGTCGGCATCAGCGAAGCGATGTGGAGTAAAAATATCACTAGCGCGAGAACAAATCACAGGTGGTTCAAATAAACTATCGATGACAGAACGCCAGTTCAAGTATTTCAATGAAGCCAACAATCAAAGAAAGGTATACGCATAAATCTTTCTGCGGGTGCCATCAAAAACATTGCTAATACAGGTGGTATATTTCTACTTCTTGCAGCTATTCCAGGAATAATAGCCGCTGCAGCCCCAGCTGTTGCAAAAGCAGCTTCGTTAGGTGCAGTTGGAACAGCTGCTGGAATGGCATTAAAGAAAGCAACATGGAAAGGATTAAAAAAAAAAAAGAAGACTACGATCCCGAACAGGTCTAGGTCTGAGACTTCCAGGAACTCGGTACGGGAAAGGATTAAGAATTCCAGGGACTCGTTGATTTTCCCGTTGTCCAATTTTGATTTACTCGATGCTGCTACGCGATTAAATATAAAAAATTTCAGAAGTGTTTTTATGCGTGATCAATTACCACACAAACCAAACAACGTTGAAACAGGAATAACCAACCTCGATAAAACCTCCGGCCGTGGTACTCATTAGGTTGCTTACGCGATTGATCCACGTGGAATTATTTATTTCGATTCGTACGGACTGGCACCACCAAAAGAATTTCTGAAATATGTTAATAGACTTCAAATTATTCCGGTCTGGTATTCAACGTTACCAACACAAATATTAATGGATCCTCCAATATGTGGCCGTGAAGCACTGCCGGTACTTGATGCTGTATCAAGATTAAAAAAACCACCTCATAAAATTGTACACGTGTACACTAGAGCACGCGCGAGTTCTGTTTTAAACAATCGCTAATCATATAATGGTAGATATTTACGGAAGATCAGCTAAAACTAAATCCCAACAAGCACCAGGTGAAGATTTACTCAAGCGAGTAACAAGGCAGATAAATGATGAATTATCTGACCTGCTCAATCTTGCCAACGTTGATCCAAACGAACTTGTTGTATTTCAAAACCGTGAAGGAAAATTGAAGACGAGTAATATTTCAATCAACGATATTATTATTCGTAATCGATTATCGCGAGAAGGTCTTATTGCTGTATACGACAAAGAGGGCAAACTTGTTCCTAGTGTTGTTACTCTGTCGTCGATCCGAGACAGCATAAGTGAACGAGTGTTAAAAGCCGGCGATGTAATGAACGGCGTCATTAACATGAATAACAATAAAATTATTAATGTAGGAGAACCAACAGATAATCTCGACGCTGCAACGAAGAAATATGTCGATAATAACAATATTCCGATGACAACTTCATTGTCGACCATCAATGATGGAATGACCGCATTTAGAACTGAATTTTTTAATCATGTACAACTGTTTATGAATTTTCGCAGAAACGTAAACAGAACCACTAATGAATTTATTGGAAGTCCACCAACCATTGATATTAAACTCGCCGACGTTAACATGAAACTCAACGATATTGTCAGTGGAATTCCTAATATCATTCAAAAAACTAATCTGATTAAAATTCCTCACGCGCAGATTAACAATATAGTATACACAGTATCGTCAGGATCATCAACGTGGACACCAAGCGATAACACTATCAAACATACCGCGGAAGTAACTGGCGTGTACAGGCTATCCTTGTTTAGTTCTGCAAAATTTAGGATATTTACTACATTTCCATGGCGTCATTCAACCGATATTTTTTCTGGAACTGTGTCTGTTGCATTAAATAAAGATACCGAAGAAATATTTATACTGGAACCATCCGATAAAAAAATAACCACAGCGTCTTACTGGTGGTGTCTGGAATTTGTAGCTGAAACACCTCAATTAATTACTTAATATAGTATAATGATAGACGTTCAGCGATACAGATACAATCAAGTATGTGCGTGGCAAACTAAACTTAAAAATATCATCGACGATTATACAATAAAAGTTAAAAAATATCGGCGGTGTGTGGTTGTCGTTGACATAGTTGTCTATTCAATTTCTGCACTTGTTGCTGGAACCGGTGTAATATTATCAACACTGACAGCGTCAGTGACTGCGCCTATAGTTATAACGATTATCGTTTCATCCGCAACAACTATCGCGGGTATTTGTAATATTATTGCAAAGAAGATAGATACATGCACGAACACAAAATTACACGAGTATGTGGTAAAATTACATACAGCAACAACAGCATATTCCAAACTATCATCGTTGATTTCGTCGTCGTTCAACGATGGCAGAATATCCGATGAAGAAGTCGGCGCGATGGTAAAAATCTACAATGAAGTATTTGACGAAAGTATTGAAGAAATCAGGGATTTAGAATAATAATAGTATAATAATGACAACACAGGAACTACTACAACTGATCGTCACTAATACTGCTCCGGTAAGAACCACAATGATATCAGCGAGTTCAACTTATCCTGAATTCAGTATTAATTTTCCAACTGCAATACCAGCAAAAGAAACTGCATGAGTTTATTATAGTTGGCCAAATATCAGGTCGAAATCGTTTGGTGGTCTTCCGCAGAATAATTCATTAGTATTTGCAAATAAAAATAAACCCGATGGAATTCCAGATTGGCAAGTAGTCAGTATTCCAACGGGCAGTTATCAAATAGATCAGATCAATGAAGAATTCCAACGCAGAATTAAATCTATCACAGGAAAAGAATCAAAGATAGCCATTACTGTTCATAAGCCAACGTTATCATCGGCCATTGAAATAAATTCGCCAGATTACGCCGTGGACATATATCAGTCTTCAATCAGGACTGTGTTAGGTTGGCCCGAGGCTGCACCGGTTTAAAATGGTCCCGCTGAACCACGCGTAGAAGAGTTTCTTATAACGGAAAAAAAATTCATGAAAACGCCTGAATACAAAAAAAGAACACCGTGGATAGCTAGTGAATATTTTGTTGTTGGTGATGAAAGAATTCCTAAATTACCAGGAATTTATGCTGTACATGATGATGGTTCCTCCGGATTTAATTTTGCTTTAATGTTAAGGATAAATCATCTGATGATAGCTGAGTCTGATCGGACTCATGTGAATGTAAAAAATTTAGTTATTGGTTTAACACAAAATTACAGCGAAGATGCAAAAAATAGTGCAATTGATGCGATTCAGCATTTGAATGCAGTAATATCTGACATTAATTATTTTAAACGCGTTGTGGTTGAATACATGAAATATGTTAATGGGCAATATATTAACTATGTTGACCTCACTAAACGTTTAAATTTAATATTTGATCAGCACATCAAAATGTTCGATAACGAGTACATAATTCCTAAGTTTGATTTTGATATTAACAATTACTTTCCAAAAATCCTCGAATCATGGAAAAAAAAAAATAGGCCCACCGCCAGATATTCTCAGATATAATAATAATCCATACAACGAAGGTCGTCATGTCTTGCCGGGTATTGTCAATATAACATCCACGATTGCGGTCAATCTAGTATGTGATGTCATTGATGGCAGTTATCAAGTTGACGCTGAAAAATCCAATCAAGCCCAGCAGGGATATATTCTGTATTCGTTTACCCTCAAGTACCCCCAGGCTATTTGATTGTATCAGAACCAATCAATGTTGTTTATCTAAAATGTCATAGTCCACTCTTATCGCGGATACATTTCAAACTTACTGACCAGACTGGACACTTGTTGGACCTTAGGTCAGAGATGCTAAATATAAATCTGTATGTGCGTTCGTAGATCGTCATCGTAGAAAACACCAAGCAAAAAAAAAAAATGTCAGAATAAATTTTTTTTTTGAATCCCGTGATTATATCAGGGTCAGAAATGAATTATCCTTCTTGTTTAGCTGGTACCACGTTACAGGTGACACTATAGGTTTCATTGTCAACGTCACTACAGTCACTTTCACCATCGGTGCTGTCACACTCGTCGTTATCTTTCGCGAGTAACTCTTCCGCAACTTCATTCACGGACATAATATCTCTAAGCTGTTTTATACGAGCGTGTACAAGTCTTTTTGTTTCGTATTCGTGAGATAATTCTGACCTAACCTTTTCAATGTACCGTGAAAGAGGAAAAAATAATTTCACCTGCGTATCTGTAATTGCTGCCAGCGATTGTAACATCGCCTGTTGGATTAACTTTATGAATCTATAATCGGAGGGCAGCGTCAACCTATTTTCGGATTTCCGAAATTGTAATGATTCAAAATCACGCATAATTTTTCAGGATCAAGTTCATCAGATATTTTTATACCGCTGTGTTGTAATTGCTTAATAGCAACAATAATAGCATTAATATTGTCGTGATGCATTATATAATAAATATTTGTTTAAATAAAAATATATTTCTGAGTTAATAAAAAAATATTTCTGAATTAATATATTTCTGAGTAAATATGAAGATATATTTCTGAATTAATATAAATATAATTCTGAATTAATATAAATATTAATAATAAAAATATATTTCTGAATATATATAAAGATATTTTTGAATTAATATATTTCTGAATTAATATAAATATATTTCTGAATAAATATAAAGATATTTCTGAATTAATATATTTCTGAATTAATATAAATATAAATAAATATAAAAATATATTTCTGAATAAATATAAAGATATTTCTGAATTAATATATTTTCTGAATTAATATAAATAAATAAATAAAAATATATTGCTGAAAAATATAAAGATATTTCTGAATTAATATATTTCTGAATTAATATAAATATATTTCTGAATTAATATAAATATAAATAAATAAAAATATATTTCTGAATTAACATATTTCTGAATTAATAGAAATATATTTCTGAAATAATATAAATATAAATAAATTAAAATATATTTCTGAATTAATATATTTCTGAATTAATATAAATATATTTCTGAATAAATATAAAAATATATTTCTGAGTTAATATAAAGATATATTTCTGATATATTTCTGAATTAATATATTTCTGAATTAATATAAATATATATAAATATAAAAATATATTTCTGAATAAATATAATTTAATTATTAATATAAAAATATATTTCTGAATTAATATATTTCTGAATGAATATAAAAATATATTTCTGAGTTAATATATTTCTGAATAAATATAAAAATATATTTCTGAATTAATATTTTCTGAATAAATACATATTTATATTTCTGAATTAATAAAAATATAATATAAATAATATCAAAATATATTTCTGAATTAATAAAAATATATTTCTGATATATTTCTGAATTAATATAAATATATTTCTGAATTAATATTTTATGAATAAATAAAAATATATTTCTGAGTTAAAATATTTCTGAATAAATATTTATAAATATAAAGATATATTTCTGAGTTAATATATTTCTGAATTAATATAAATATATATTTCTGGGTTAATATTTATAAATATAAAAATATATTTCTGAATTAATAAAAATATAATATAAATAAATAAAAATATATTTCTGAATTAATAAAAATATATTTCTGATATATTTCTGAATTAATATAAATAAATAAAAATATATTTCTGAATAAATATAATATAATATAAAAATATATTTCTGAATTAATATAAATATATTTCTGATATAATAAATACAAAAAATAAACAACAGCTATGATGATCGGTCCACCATTCCACGGGGTCCCTTTATTGCCAGTAAAGCCTTTATCATGGCACTTTTCATTTGGAAGGTCTTTTCCACAGGCACTCTTCATGGTTAAGGTCTCTCTTATGACCCACAGGCACCTTACGAGGCTTTTCCGTCTGGCGAACATTGTTTCTGAATGTCCTTGTGTGGGGTACCCTTCAGTGAGGTCACAAGGTCACGAGCTCACATCATCCTGTTGTATATTTTGGGGAAGTTCCAGTTTTTCGTGTACACCCCTCCCCAAATCAAACCCCGGGCGAGTGCAAAACACACTCACCACGTTGTTTGACGTGGCGAGAGGAGGTTACACAGGGGAACTTCCCCAATTATATTAGAAAAATTGGCATCGGATCGCCACCCCCGACAATATGTCCGGTACGGGAAATCGAACCACGGGCCTCGAGTATGAGAGCAAGACGCGCTAACCACTACACTATGAGCTTTAGTTATAAATATACGTTTCAAAAATAATCATATAGTCACCTAGCCCTGACTCTGTCACCTTGACTATGTCAGGGCGATAAGTATACACTACCAGATTTCTGAATAAAATAAATCGCGAAAATCTGCAATTTTACACATTTCAGCTCCGTGATATAATCACGGACTAAGTCAAGAAGAAAATATTGTATTATCAACCCTTGATTTCATCAAGGCAGAACAATCTAGCAACAATGCATGGATCGATATATTCCAGTTCTATCCGCATGCTACAGTCTAAACAACAACAAAAAATCGATAATGACTATATCGCACACACGGCTTATGTAAAATCTGAAAAATCTACTGTAGCGCGGTTAGCCGTGATTTTAACACGGAATTCAATATCATCTTGACAACGTCAAAGAATAAAATCACGGAATTGAGATTTTTGTGTTTGATCGTATGAAATAAATAGATTCCTCTGACATCAGTGTTTGAGGGATTACATATATATTACTGAATAGAAATGTGTGGTCATGTACACAGTACAAGGGAGACAACTGCTTAATTAATCCATCAGAGATAGATTTACTTGATGGAGTTATCTCGCTTCGTCAACTACAATATTTTCTTGTTTTATTCAGAAGTGGTAGCGTACTTAAATTTTATTCGCTGATTATATTTATTTGAAAATGCCGATCTGGTTATATTATCTGCCACATATTGTACTGAATTCTGGTGAATACCAAAATATTTACCTGCTGCGTTTATAGAATTAAAAATTCTCTCCTCACCAGTCTCTACATTTGTAGATTTACCAGCCCTCTTTTCGAACATTTTACATCTCCCAGTATTTCCACATGCAGTATTCTGACTCTGTGTAATAATTCGTAAATTTCCTAAAGAATTATTGATTTTATTACCGTCAATATGATCAATTACAAATCCGTCTTCGATACCGCGATGAAAACATTCGAATATGAACCTATGAGATAAATATCTTTTTTTCCAGCATTAAATCTGAAATAACCAGTATTATCAACATTTCCGACTGATTTTTTCTAATCTGCAGTTTCTGATGACACCATCACGAGACGCTTCATAATTTTTAATTATTGGATGTTTCACAAATTAATTTTGCTCCATTTATATAGTGATATTATTTGTCTAAATGATTATTTTGAAAATTTAGCGAGATAGCCTTCGGCGGTTTTATGGGAGATATCAGGGCGTTATATTTCTTATCATAATATCGTTTCAGCTCTCTGTATCTTTTACCGCCGCATTACACACATAACCGTGTTTCTCCTCTGACCCCAACACCAAATCGTAAACACGGTTTCGGTCCTAGACTCCTTTTGCGAAAACTTTGCATATGGTAGCTACAGAATTCATTTACGCATGATTTATTACAAGGAAGAGAAAATCCTATCATTAACCACCTGCATTTGGTATTTGCTTGTATCATTATACGTATAATTAAAGTTTACTTAAACATATTTGTCTTAATTATAGTATGGAGGAATTTAAGAGATTATCCGCAATTAAACCTTCCAGAGCGAGATTCGATTTTGATAAACTACCAAAATCTAAATTTAGTTTTTCGATGCAAGATCTAGCTTTGGTAGATAGCGATATAACTGATCGTATCCGTGAAGCCAAGAAAGAATTTCACAACGATGGTGCGGCTCATACGTGGTCAACATTCAGGATCATGAATATTGCTGATACTGGCATGAATGACGAACGAGGAAGAAATATTATCAACTATCTTGATAATCAAAGATATTTTATTCTGGTAAAATTTATTGTGCAGACCGATGAATACATTTGGATTATCCGTGATAAACGTAACCCTGTACGACTTCATACTGGAAATAATACTGTTACATTAAATAAAAAATCCAAACCAGGAACATTGACTGGTATTGATAAACCGTATTATGAACGAGAGTACCTTGTAACTGCTGTTGTTTATGTGATATATCCGCTGAATGATACACCTAGCGCTGATGATCTCAAACCAATGAAATTTTCCTTGACAGAGTCAAGGCTAAATTATATAGCTGAGCGAGTTACAGAACATTTCTCAAAAGCAATACGCGGAAACGGTTTAACTGATCTAAGACGTAAAAAAAAATAATAATTCGGCAGAAACAGTTAAAGATACCGGAGCATCTATCAGCGACGTTGCTAAACTAGAAAACGAATTAAGATTTCCGATCACGGTGAAGACATTAACAGGAGAGATTTTATACAAACCAAAATATACAAAAAATGGAACCCCTATAACGATCATTGATCATAACGCGCAAGCATGGACGTCCGCGGTAACAATATTTCCACGAGACAGAGTAGTTAAATTTTACAGCGATTATATATTTGACGCTATCAATGATATTAGTAAGAGTGACCCTGTGTCTGTGTGGTTATTTCAGAGTTCAGAGTCCGTAAACTACGATCAGTTTGCAAGGTCTAACGGTGATATTTATGGTAGAGAGTCACTCCACGAAGAAATGAAAAATATTGCTCGGAAATATCCCCCCCCCCTTTGACGATGTCAAGGACAAAGTCAAAGTTGAACAATTACTAAATAATTGTTTCACCGTTCCATCAGTTGCTGCACACGCTGCTCAAAAGAAAAATTCATGGAAACCGACACGATTGGAATTTCTCGTTGATGTCCAGCACAGTTGTATCGAATACGGACATGGCGGATTGTAGAATACTAAATACTATCATAAAGATATTATATCGGTTGATATGGTAGCGTGTTATCCTGGAAGTTTTCTTGGATACGGAGAGTGTTCTGAATACTTTAAAAGATTTGGACATCCCATACACGAGATGACCAGAGTTGCGATAAAGGGACTCTTACCAAATTTTGACTTAACCGGATTTGCTTGTATAGAGTCATTCGAGTTTGCGGAAAATCTGCATGCGATTATTTATGTTTGGTTTGGAAGGCATTTCTCAGAAAAATACTGGGCTGCAATAGTACTATTACGATATATGCTTGATACTGGAATTTTAGTGTCGCTGAACGTAAACGAAGCCATTACATCCTATCGTCCGCAGAAACAAGTTTGGTTACCACAACAAAAGAAACATTCCACGGCAGAATATGAAGAAAATCCCGATATGATTGATTATGAAAATAAAATTGCAAAAGATCTTGGTAGGAAAATAATTGGTAAGTTTACTCAACAAGGATCATATGACCATAAACGAATGTGTACAAGATTAATTATGGACGATGCTGAACTCGATTTTATAATTGCTGATACAACGGAAAAAAATACATTTGTGAGTCGGAGTGATGCTTATTTATCAGACGGGTCTAAATTGGATACAATCGTGAGCTATATTGAGGATGAGTCACCGCAATTCACTCATTTAAGATCTTCGATGCTCGCTTACGTTTCCATAAATTTATTATCTATGATAAACAGATTCCCTCGTTACGCGGTTAGAGTTGCCACGGATTCATTTTATATAAATAAAAAATAATTAGATTTACTAAAACCGCTACTCGGTAATGGTGAATGGGGATCATGGAGAATAAAACAGGAAAATATCCTTGATTATTCCGAATCTGCAGATGTTGAAATCAAGGAAATATATTACCGCAATGACAATCAAATATTAAAATTATCGGCACCATCTGTGTTTGATCCTGTGGCCAGACATAAAACCTTTTGTCTCAATGGTCCTGGAGGTTCTGGAAAAACAACACGTGCCATTGAATTATTTCGTCGGAGTTTGAAGAACTCCGTTGATATGATTGTGCTGACACCTACACACAGACTAGCCAGAGAGATAAATGAACGAGGAGTAAAATCATGCACGTATCATGGTTTCTTCAGATGGTGCGGGGATACGTGGACACCTGAGCGAATGAGTGAAAAATATATATCCCGAATTATCATCTGGGATGAAATTTGTACGGTGTCGCTGGAAACATTAAAAATATTTCTTGATTGGTTATTGACAAAAAATACTGCTGTGATAATGTGCGGCGATCATGGGCAACCACCACCTTTCGTTGGACAGTCTCCGCACGAGTGGTTAAAAACGCTTGTGGATTATTATGAGGAGAAAACCGATGATCATCGAGCTATTGGTGATACCCTGAAAGAATTTAAAAGATTAATCAGACTACAGCCAGATAGAATATAATGTGATATAATGCGTGAAATAATTCCGGAAACTCCTGGGAACGATTTTTGGAAATTGTGGATACCAAATGATTTAATAGTTGCAAGTAGAAAGATAGTTCGGGATGAATTGCAAGAGAAATTATTTTTGTTACATAAAGAAAAATTTTCAAATCTACCTGTACCATTGTGTTATCGCCCAGCAGATACTCGACGACAGAATGTTGATGTTGAGATTCCAGGAACAAATGAAAAACAAAATCTTGTATTAAATGATACTGTTTTGGTTGATGTTGATGTTGTTGAGAGCGCATTGATCATGGATAAAACTCCATGGAAATTAGGATATGCTATAACGATTCATTCGTCACAAGGACTAACTATTACTGATACAAATATCTGGATTGTCGATGAAAGAATCGAATGGTCAAATTTAGTTTATCTCGCAGTGTCTTGAGTCAGAAGAATATCTCAACTGCACAGGGTTATTATGAATTTTGCAGAAAATAATAATCAAACTGCTAGCGACACCGAAGGTGTTGGCGTAATAAGAAAAAAACTACTTGGTTATAAACAATGTGACAAAACAAAAATAATCGCGACTTTGATATTGATGCTGAATTAATTATGACACACAACGACAGAATAATCATTGTGCAAGTTGTAACTGTAATAATCTATGGGAATATTCGAATAATAATCCAAGACAGTTCACCGTAGACAGAATTAATAGTAGTATTGGTCACACACGCGAAAATGTGATGCTGACCTGTCTTGAATGTAATCGACGTCGGGGTGCCAGTTTACAAAAGTGAACGCAGTGGTAATTGTGTGTCTTCAGGAATTACTTGTAACTGTTCACGTAAAAATCCACGCTGAGGAGCATTCGAATCCAGTCTGTAGATTGCAGATCTACCCGAGGATCTAACCACGCTAGAAATTTTATGTGTAGTCACACTCCAGATAGGATCAGTTGCTCTTTTTTTACCATCTTCAAGTTCACCGGGTTCATATAAATATCTGACAGTCACATTACCTAACACTGGCTGTTTTGAAAGTCACGTCGTTGTACAGGTATATGTTTCTTTGTAATTGCAACGGTAGGTTTCATAGAAGTTGCACGAGTAATTTCATTATTTAACACAGCTATCACATTTGGTAATCTTGCAACCCATTCACGAGATCTCATGTCGCTCTGAATTATTTCCCTTGCATAATGATATCCAAATAACCGCTCAGCGAGTGTTCGATTAAATCGTTCAACGATTGCCTGATCACGATGAATTGCAGTGTGTCCTCGTCTGATTTTGACGTTATGCTTTTTCATCAGCGATGACACTGTACCAAGAAATTCTTTGCCAGGATCAACTTGTAGCAACTGTGGCCATCGCAAAGGTCCTCGTTGATAAATTCGTTCAAACGCAGATCCAACTTCAGATGCTATTTTTGTTGACAGTGGTTCTGCTTCTTTATATCTACTTGCAACGTCAATGACAGTTAACGTGTATTTGTATGTGCATGATTGACGTCTACGTATTTTAATAGTATTATGTGGTAGAAACAAAATGTCTGCTTGATGAACTTCATTGGGAACGCTGACATCAAAATACGCGTACTGAATTTTTTTAGTAGGTGGTAGATATATTTGCCATATTGCCTGTCGTGCTAACCACGCTGCAGCAACAGCACGTGAGACTTATGCTGCTTTAGCAAGTTTACTAATCGCTGCTCTGCCCTTCCAATATCCTCTTGGGCTATAATAAACCGATTCCATTATAATAGTTATATAATTAATTACCAGCCCATAGCATTAGTTTACCCTTCATGGCCGATTTCTCTAAAAAACTAGTAAGTTTCTCTCTGAGAGATTTATCAGGTATAGAATTTAACGCATGAATCAATTTCACATCTGCGAGATGCCGTTGTTGTAAATCTTTATTTTTATACGCAACATCATGAACGTGACACGCTTGATCAGTCTTATTTATTGGATACTCTCCTGGTCTTGGTTGATCTCGTTCGTCAAGTCGGATATCAAGTCGAGTTCCAGGACCACAATAATTGTATCCGGGTAAATGTTTGTCTCCGGGATACTTCGCCCACGGAGTCCCTGGTAATTTTCCCAACGAAGCAGCGATATCACCACCTGTTTTCGTAGACTTGTCCGTGATTTTATCCTTGACTAAGTCAAGGGAGATAAATCTGTATTTGTTTGTACCACATTTCACACACTTGCCTGTCAGTGCGCGTTTTTTATTTTTTGTTATTATTGTTGTTAATCCACTGGTCCCACCAACGGTATGGGTGGGTGTCTTGCATCGAACACAATATAGATTCATATTACTTATTATTATGGATATAACTGACTTCTCAGCGACACGAAAACAAGTGCCAGTCAAGCATCACCCAGCGCTACCGAATTCTATCAGGATGATAATAATTGGGCCATCTGGAAGTGGTAAGACGCAATTATTGCTTAATTTGATAATGAGATGGCTGAAGTGGGATAAGTTATATTTAGTGGCACCACCTGTAGATGATCAGCGGTGTTATGAAGTACTTAAAGATTTTAATGAAAATGCAAAGTTGCTGGATGAAGACGGTAATGATATTATTGATTTTATTACCAGTATTGATGAAGCGCCTTCTGTAGATGACCTTGATGGACTTATTAATAATTTAGTAGTGTACGATGATATTATGCTGGACAAACAATCAAATCCAGCTCGGATATTTTCTCGAGGTAGACATAAAAACACAGACGTGATTTATGTTACTCAAAGATATACGCAAATACCTAAAGTAATCAGAGACAACTGCAATATTTTGGTTTTGTTTAACGGAGTTGATAATCATACGCTGCAAAATATTTATTATACTTGGTGTTCAGGGGACATGGATATGATTAAGTTCAAAAACTTTTTTTCAAAAGCACAAGTTACTCCGTTTGGTTTTATAACAATAAATTTGCATGATCCTAGGTCGAGACATCGTAACGGACTTGATGAAATATTCGGTTAATTACAGCAGCAGAGAGGGTGGACTGACAAAAATTACGTGCACGAGTACATAAACGAACACGCATAAAATTTACAAACACAGGTGTCACGAACGAATAACAGCGTAAACTAACCCCCGTAGCGATGGCTATGGTAGCTATACTACGGTGAGAGAATCTCAAATCGGTTAGAGGTTCAGGTTTAGCGTTATTGACCCTATATCTTTTTGCCTTATTTAGTATGATTTTCATGCTTGAATATATTTGCTCGAAAAATAATTGTAGGGTTCACCCTCTCTGCTGCTACCACATAGATTTATCAATACCATATCGAAGTCATCTTGGAGTCATTGCATTAGCACGTGAAATCGCCAAATCATTGACTGTACCTTCAGACGCGACAGCACTCATGGATTGTTTATGCAACGACGAAGTGGGATTCACCGCTGCATCAACCCCGATCACCTTTTCCAATGAATATGTTACACCAACATTAACTCAATTGGGACAAAAAAGGATCAGCAAAGACGCACTTGTTTGGATAACAGTTGTTCGGCGACGACGAGAACGAACGTTTCATACATCATTCAGTGTTGTAATCTGTATGGTTTGGAATGAAAAGGATGAGAAGGCACAATCGCCAGAAATTCAAATATTACACAGGAAAATATTTTTTATGATTACATTACAGTTATACCAGTAAGAAAAGCCAATTGGTTGGAAGTGCGTGTGCTGTTGCAACTGATCAATATCGACCTGTCGAGCAATTATACTATTCAATTACATTATTAATAGAAGAACTGATAGAACTCAGCGTTACCCACGTAAACAAATAATCGAAGCGGAACAACAACTGCAAGATGAAATCACCAAGAGAACTGCGTTGAGTATGAAATATGAACGAGTGTGTTTGGTCGTATATACTGTTTGCATTCTTGCTATGGCAACAACCCCTGGTCTTGGTGTGACAGGAATCACGGCAAGTACAACCTTCATTGGTGCGCCAATAGGAATATTGTCGAGTCTATATAAATAGTAACCGGTGTCTCTGGTAGAGCTAGCAAATTAATTCGATACTGCTGCTTTCACGAAAATGTGTCTATTCAGAACTTCTCGTGGCGGCGCAAGGTAGTCTAAATATGGTTATTAAGCTGTACTCGATGGGTATTGAGCATAAAAAAATTAGGACTGCTGTGTTCGAGATTGTGTTAGCAGAAATAGATAATCACCGACAACTCCGAGCACAGATATGTAACCGTGGAGTAGCTGATTTACACACAATACAAAACAGGTAAAATGCCAAAAATAAGAAATATATCAGTAGAAAAAAACAATCTCAATGACGTTTACCATAACAGCGTGATAATAACGATTTTTAGTGTTTACTTCTTGGTCACGGCCTTCTAACCACCATTACTATTCTATTGTGTGGTGACATACAGGTCATTTTCACTGATTACAATCCATGGGCGTGCGCATACACAATTGACCTTTTACCAATATGAGCAGAAGCCATGGGGTATAGAAGGCCTTGACATGAATATCGGCAACCTATATATTGAGAAACGTCCAAATCTGCCATTAAAACACTTCTCATGCGTTAAGAATTTGTATAATTGTGTTGATTGACAGAAATGTGAAAACAGGAAAACAATTTCTTTTTCAGTTTCTTGTAAATTGGACTCATGGTCACATATGGTACATTAGCAAATGCAATACTGAGGTTTTATTTTTCATATCATTTTATCAATGAATTGTATAGAGGCAGCTTTGGGAAAGAATCTACTATACACAAATACAAAATATATGTAAAGCATAAATTGTTCTTTCCTTTAAAGTAAAGCATGTGTGAGACAATAAAGATTAGCTGAAATGTTGCACTTTCAAAGTGTGAACAAGCCACTGTGAGTAGGTAAATGCAACTAAACTGACTTTGTTGTCATCCCAAACGCCAATTCCTGTACCAGAACTACATAACCTTTTTAACATATTCCCTCTGTTAAACCACTGAAATACGAAACGATACAACATTAGATCTAAGTTTTCACCTCCCATTTTTTCCTATAAATATGATTTACATCGGCATATGGAAATTCCGAAATCGTACGGACAATGGCCATTTTGTTTACATGAGATACCGTGTCCGTGGCTATTTTATTTTAGGAAAGTTCAAAATTGACAATTGCCCGTACCTATCGTAATTATATGTATATGTGCGACAGGCGACCAGTCTAGTACCTGGCCCAAAAAATTGCTTCCGGTAACTGACTTTTTGAGGGATAATCTATGCACGTGTTTTTGCTTTATCTTGGTTTTAGGAATAATTGCCAAGCCTTGTATGCAACACGAAGAAAAATCACTTCAGGCTGGCAAATAGAATTTGATTTGGCATAATTATATTATAATGAAATAGCCTGATTAGACTTTCATGCCCTTTTGGCAACTTTCATCTTTTACTCGTTTGTAAACATTTGTGACTTGAACTATTTCACACAATCTTGCAAGGAAGACTAAGCTAAAACCACTTGAGGTGTACAATTGGAATTTATCAGGCATATTTGTAAAATATGCATGATTTGATTAGAATTTCAGGCTATTATAACTATTCATTCCATTTTATTAAAAACTATCGTTGAAGATTTTCACCAAAACATTGTATTGACATTGTAAGCAATGTGTCAACAAAA
>JAECUM010024767.1:0-14933 GCA_016617855.1 Megalonaias nervosa
GAATGTTCGCTTGTAGGTATTATTGTTATACACGGACATTATCGGACCTACAGTGGGCGAATTGATCTCGGTCAACAGCCAGCTTCGTGATACTCTGCACAATATATTGTTTGTTAGTAGTTAATCAACGTACTGTACATAACTGAACAGGGAATGCAATGCATGCAGATAATAAGTAGTATGGTCTGACAGAGTAAAATATTGCATGTGTACATAGAGACGTTTTGTATCTTTCTTTTTTTTTATTCGCGTTGGTATATCTACCGTGTTCTAATCATGACCCTGGAAGATACAATAGAACATCCCCGTCTGCATTGTAAGGTTAGATGGTAATATGTGGAACGCGTGTACTGACTATTGACCCATACCCCTTTGTATTAGATTGACTCGCTTCACTATCGTACGTGTTAAGTTTGACCAAAAACTAGTACATAAATAGATAAAACGTAAAACAGCGCAATATTGAACCAATTTGTTCTTTGCTTCTTTTATTTTTTTTTTTTTTTTTTTTTTTTTGTCTACTTCGGGATAGCCCTTGCTGAATAATTACAATGTAATGGCATCGGATACAAAAACTATTATCGCCGCTCTTATCTTTCAGCTCGTGAACTTTGGAACATCTTATTAGAAAATACAAAAATCTTTTAATAAGAAACATAGAGCACAAATCTGCAGGACAGACCCATACTTTTCCATGCTGTTCACCCTTCTACCTCTTCCCGCATTCAATATTCCTTAGTATCCCATTCGTCACCACATTTCTAGAGAACTGGCGCGATGTTATCCTCCTACTAAACTCGCGCACTCTTACACGAACTGGCAATCTTTGGCATTGTCTACGAAAACAGTAGGAACAAACAAACAAACTTCCATCAGACCAACCATCCGTCCGTTCGTACGCGCGCACACACCCATACATACACACACGCACATACATACATACATACATACATACATACATACATACATACATACATTTCCGGAAAAGAGTTGCATGCAGCAGGTTTTAATAAACAGGTGACATCAGATCCACATATCGTCTGTAAGTATCAACACATATCTGAGGGGTTGATTTATCGGACTAAATCGAATGGTTATCGGGATTAATCGTAGGGTGAGCTTGGAGAGAGTGTAGGGTGAACTTAAGTAATCGTAGGGTGAACTGGAGTAATCGTAGAGTCAGCTGGAATAATCGTAGGGTGAGCTTGGAGAGATCGTAGGGTGAAATTGAGTAATCGTAGGGTGAGCTGAAGTAATCGTAGTTTGGAGAGAGTGTAGGGTGAACTTAAGTAATCGTAGGGTGAACTAAAGTAATCGTAGTGTCAGCTGGAGTAATCGTAGTGTCGGCTGGAGTAATCGTAGGGTCAGCTGAAGTAATTGTATGGTCAACTGGAGTAATCGTAGGGTCAGCTGAAGTAATCGTAGGGTCAGCTGGAGTAATCGTAAAGTCAGCTGGAGTAATCGTAGGGTGAGCTTGTAGAGATCGTAGGAAGAGACATAAACTTAAAGAATAATGTTAATTAATATCAGGTTTTCATTTAGCGCTTTTCCATAAGGTACTAATTTTAATAAAAGCCTAGCAATCAAATAGTGAAATGAAACTCGAAAACTAGCTCATATTGAACCATTTTCATATTTAAAATAAAAAACTAATACAAGTTATTTTTGTTATGTAAAACTTGATGTTTTCAGCATGTCCGGTACTTTTAATTATTCTTGTATTGCCCGCGATGAGAAATCAAAGAATTGAGAATACTGATGGTTTGGAGAGTTTAAATGGTATTAAGTTACATAAACTCTGATGGCAGAGACTCAGTTATATAAGTTCTGATGGAAGATACTAAGTTATATATGTATTCTGATGGAAGAACACAACCGTACAGATATTGCTATTCATGAATATTTTATCATCGTTAACATCCTGCTCTAAGAAATATTGGTAATATTTTTGTTGAATTTTCTTTTCTTCATTAGTCACCAGAGATTTATTTAAAATTTGAAACATTAGACAAGAAATTAATGTTTTACTATTATTTACAGTATTATCACAGGTGAAACAATATCAAAGGGAGATGCATACTTGCAGGTCTAAGCATTAACCTATCAGAGCAACCTCAGCCTTTCTTGTCAAGCCAGAATAAACGCCTCAGATGTATGGAACGGACTGATTTCCGCATTTTGGGGGAAAACGAACATTGAAACAGCACAAAATGCTTACACAACAAAGTAGCACATTCCACGATCTGCTTTCTGAATATACATGGACTCAATAACAGGTCAACAGTATAGAAAAAATAAGAGCGCAGAACATTAAGACTTCCATTTTGGATTTGTTTGAACAATGACGCTTTGACAAAAGTCAACAAACTGACTTGAATGTCCTTTAAGTCTAGAGTTTCGCACTAACATGTACGTAAGATCTAATTACTTTCGCCATTGTTGTACTGCAATCTACAGGGGGCCGTCCATTTAGTACGTACGCAAAAAATCAGTCATCTTCGACCTCCTCCACCTTGTTGCGTGATGTACCTGTATGGTTGTAGGACAAAAAGTCACAGACAAAAAGTCACAATTTGAATTTTCACTATTATGAGTTAAATGTAGTATAGAAAATAACAGGACATAAAGCCATACTTTGAATTTTGTAATGTTGCAGGTTTTTATATGAACGATGCAACTTAACTGACCTTCTTCGTTACGATAATAACATAATAATAATAATAATAATAATAATAATAATAATAATAATAATAATAATGAGGACTTTGTATAGCGCCTAATCTTTAGAAGCTCTAAGCGCTTTACAACATTTGACAACACTTAAAAAACATATAATGATATGATTACAAAAATAAAAACAAACACCACGAAATTAGAAAACAGTAAACATGCTGTAAATATTTAAGGTATGGAAACATTATTAGGTCTTTAAGTCTGTTCTTGCAGTTGAAATAGGTGAGTTTTAAGAGCGCTCGTGAATGAGATCACTGTGTCTTTGTGTCTAAGTTCAGTGGGCAATTCGTTCCACGTTGCTGGGCCCTGGTATGCAAAAGAGCGTTGTCCATATGATTTCATTTTCATAGTGGGAATAATGAGAATACGAGTGTCAGAAGAGGAGCGTAAGTATCTTGCTGGTGTGTACACATGGGTGAGGTCGGATAGGTATTTTGGACTGGAGCCCGTCAGTGAAACGTAGCACAGAGAACAACTTTTGTGTTTAATTCTGGATCGAATGGATAGCCAGTGTAGGGTACAGAGCAGGGGGAGGTGTGCTCTGATCGTGGTACTCTAAGGATGATCCGAGAAGCTGTGTTTTGAACTTTTTGAAGTTTCTGGAGTAGATATTGAGACGAACCAGACGGAATTGAGTTACAATAGTCCAGTCTTGAAAGTACTAAGGAACACACAAGTGTTTTAGTGGCATCAACTGAAAGATACTTGCGAATGGAGCTGATTCGTCTCAGCTCAAGATATGCAGCCTTGCATATGTTCATGACATGTTGATGCAATGAGAGAGTACCGTCAAGAGTGACACCAAGGTTTCGTATTGACTGTGTGAATTTAATGTTGGTGTTGCTGATATTAATTGTCTGAGGTAAAGGATGTGAATGAGAAAGTCTTTGTGTTGTAATCAGGATGGCTTCAGTTTTATCATCATTCATCTGCAGCTTGTTACATGTCATCCATGATTTCACATCGGAAATGCACCTCTCTACGCCTTGCATGGTAGCTTCAACTTCGGCTGGGTGGCTAGATTTGTATATTTGGGTGTCATCAGCATACAATTGGTGAGACACTGGATGATGATCTATGACACTTGAGAGTGGCTGAGTGTATAGAATGAATAACATAATAAATAAAGTATCATCCGTATGATTGTTTTCATATTTTCAAGATATTGTTTATAGCACCTTGTAACAAAATTAGAGTATACATAGTAACTAATACCATTATAAAACTAATTCAAAACCAACTATTGCATTTACTTTAATGAATAGCGTAGTTTTAGGCTAAATCTTATTAATCACTGGAAATAATTTTGATTTTTATACAATTTCTGAATCATCTAGATTCCAATTATGTATCATAATATATGAAAACATTTGATATCACAATTTCTACTCTTTAAGAAATTGCACGAAGCACAAACACGTGGATGGATGTGAAATTCTTAATGGAGGGTGGTCAATTATGCAAACCTATTGCAACTTATAAATTCATGCATTTACACTATTTGGGAAGAAAGGACTTGCATATATTGTTGTGTTCTAAGTGAAATGTTGTATTATAAGACTCAATAAACAACAGAACTTAATTTATAACTTAATCTTCTTTATGTCATTTTTAATGTATTTAATTGACTTATTGCCACTCACTGTCAAAAAATATTGTTAACAAGAGTCCCTCATAATAGGATGTCTTCCACTTTGGAACGATTCTTTGGCAAAACCTTGGATTTTTATATTTATTTGATAAGCCTGAATTTGAAGCCACGGAATGTAAATCCTTTAGCACCAAAAAGGTTTAATTTTATTAACATACTTATTTCAAAAGTAATTAGAGATTAAAACCAAAATTTTACCTGTATATACTTATCAAAGCCACCTTTCCTATCTAAGACTAAGCGTTAAATAAACTTCAATGATGTCATTGTTATATGCTTGTTTTACAATTTGCCCTTAATACGTCAGTTGCTAATCAATTACCCTTGTCATGTGAAGCCATCAATTTATTGTGATCATTAAGAGTAATATTTAAGAATAATATAATATAATGATTTTAATATATTTTAAAATAAATGTTTGAAAATTCAAACTGTGACTTCAAGTCCTGTGATATTTTGTCCTGCATGTCCCTCTTATTATGATAATTCAAACTGTGACCTTTTGTCCTGAGACTTTCTGTCCCATGTGTATTTGTGACTTTTTGTCCTGTGACTTTCTGTTGTTTACCACTTTTTGTCTCATTGCTCCGTGCGTTAGTACGCTTTTGCTGTCAGCTTGTTGGTGTTTCGGATCAAAAGGAAGTTTCTTTTGTAACACGGTCGCGATATTTGCATGGGTGAGTCTATGTTTTCGATCAACAGATGTGATCGTTCACCGTGTTTGGTAATCACAATAATTCCGTAAATTTTGAAGTTACATCTCTTTGAGCAAATGTTTACAAGAGTTCGTCCTTTTTATTGATAACTTTTATATACGGGCTACAACAAGCTTGATGCCCGTATCCGGTAGGTGAAAACATTTGGTTTACTCATGTCTTATCCTTCATCTTGCCTTACAAGGGTCTAAAGTCGTCATCATAGAATTTCTCAAAATTAATATGGGAAAATCTTGGAATACATTTCAACGTGTTATTGGTTATAAATATTTACTTTTAAAACAAAAACAGCAGGCTAGAAGGATTATCTTCGCTATCAAAGACAAAGGTATAAAAGGGTAAACCAGAGTCAACCACCTACTCGAATGAGTCAGATATCAGTGTTTGATTGGTTGAATGCTAGCGATGAGATCAGTTCGAAATCAATCTGTTCAATTTTTGGGGGGTGGGGGAATAATATTAAAAATAGACATTGCAAATATTGGACGCAGACGACACAGTTTTTACTGCACTGGACTGTTTGAGAAATCAAAAAAGGACACAAAGGCCCGTATCGCTGCTTACAATTTACCTAATAAAAACTATAAGGAAGGACCCTTCTCGCGCGACCTGTTTAAGAATCAACGCTGGTATTTCAGACTACATTTCGCATAGACTAATTAATTTGGTACCAATGTTTCGCTCAAGCATTTGACTTTGTATTTCTAGCCAAAGTTCGGATTTCTGCCAAACCATTTTCCCACGCTACCGCTCGACATGACCATGAACGCGCCCGCTTACTATGCAAGTGCAACGCGTTGAATGGAATAATGCCTTTTCATTGGCCAACAGAAAATGACGCACTGTATCGATGGATAACTTATTTCCTTGATGCTTTTCGTTTTATAAAGTCGGTGGTGATGATGATGGTGTGTGGGTGGGTGAGTGAGACAAACAAATTGGAAGATATGCAAATAATACTGGTTGTTTTTTTTTTTTGATAAGGCAAATAGGATTTACGAAAAGTAGCTGTAATACAGTTTGTGTTATTAGGCACGCACGTACTACTTGGTTTTACTGCCCACTCCACCCACATACACAAACGTCAAACTGCCTTCTCCCCTCCATGCGTACGTACTAAATGGACGTCCCCAGAGTGTATGTAAATTTAAGTTTTCATGGTTTCGTAAGTGTCACTGTCCAAGACATTATTTGATACCGGAACTTTGAACCAAATAACTCGTCCATTTTGACAAAGCAGACAGTAAGATTTGAGTACATATTACTTAAATACATTTGGCATTCGATTACAGATTTAAACTTTATTTGCTTAAGGTCAACTAAAAATACGTTTCATAATCTTATCGGAGGCGAAGTCGACGGCTCATATTTTGTTGTGATGACACCAGTATCCAAGAAACTTTGTTGAAGAAAAAAGAAACTCAAGCTTATGCTCACAACCCGAATTCTTATAGCATATTGAATGTGCAAATTCTAAGTAAATTAAATTTAGCATGTTATTTGAGACACCAAAGTAAAGCAGATCCTTAAAGTTCCATGATTTTAATTTCTTTTTTAGTTCAGTACGAACTTGAGTGTTTCTTCTTCAATAATTTAGAACATACTTGACATGGTTTTGAATGTGGAGGAAGATCTAGAACTGCGAGGAACCCATGAACGTTTCGAAACCAGTGAATCGAATTAACAACTGCAGGGCTGCATAGCGAGTTTGTTATCGCCGCGCCATCTGGTTGCAAATGAGATAAGAAACCCAAATGTTGTAAAAGAGTATACGTCTATTTCAAATGAAAAAGAATCTAACTCGATATATGAAATCCTTCAAGAAATGTACAAAATAAGCAAGTTTCTTGGTACGAATGTCTAAACCAGCTGAAAACGTTACTGCAATGCAGAGTGGTACACAGCTAACATAACCTTCGACTTCCACTTACGTAACTACTTAACATCTTATGTCAGTACAAACAATAGCTGACAAATGATTACAAATAAATGAAATGACAAAATATACAATTTTTCTTTAGTCTTTCTCTGCGGAAAGGATGGGGGGGGGGTAGTAGAATCATGAAAAATATTCAGGCTTGGGAATATTAACCAATCAAGTCACATTTGGACATGTTAGATAACATGATTACCTGAATAAAAAATAGCCACGTAAGATCTATTCGCAGTCACGTTTTTGGGGTGATAGATTTTCCATTTGTAATAGTTATTGATATGATTTATCAAGGTGAACTCCTACCACCTTCTCAAAGTTCTGATCATAATAAATCTTAATAGAGTGTAAGCGTATGTGTCATCAGATATATTTTGTTAAATTTGGAGCTTTTATTTCAAGTCCATAACCATGCCAAATCCTTACGCACTTTGAATAAATTAATACAAATTATGCATAACTGGCATTCGTACTCATCCGACAGATGTATTATTTGGTCATTATTTACAAATTTGGGTTGTCTAGGGAACTCATTTTCAATTTTGTTTTGATCTCTCCAGCTCGCTCCACGACTACTCCAGCTCACCATACGATTACTAAAGTTCACCATACGAGAGAGAGAGAGAGAGAGAGAGAGAGAGAGAGAGAGAGAGAGAGTTTTATGGTCGATAGTATTGTTATTAAAGCAGAATAACGACTTATATCAACTGTAAATATATTAAATATATTTTAATTATCTCTTGTTGGTTCGTCATTTTGCTTAGTTTCTATTCCACACTAATTTCCATCCACCGGTACGTGAATGGCTGAGCGTTGATGTGAATGATTGAGCTAACCATGTGTTTGTAGTGCTCTACTTTTTCAATAAAACCATCTTTGATGCTTAAATCATATGTGTGTCTTTTATTTATTTAATAAATGTGAATAAAAATAAAAACTGAAACAGAAAACAATCAACTTATCAATATGCAAAGGTGATTGTTAATGGCAACAAAAGGCACAGAACAACATTTTATAGCGGACACACTCGGAAGGGATGTGACGAGTTTAGTCACGCGGTCAATACACAGTTCCCTGTAGTCAATCTTAAACTCCGTTCAAAGGGCAAATATATGTATTTGTATGTGATATAAATAAAATATATGTACAGTATGTACGCTGTATCAATGATATACCACTTGTATACATTTTTCATTAAAAGGAAACGAGGCAAGCCTAGTTTCCTTTTAATGAAATATTTATACATCTCGTGATGTATCATTGATACAGCGTACATACTATACATATACATTTGATTTCATCATTCAAGATATATTGAGAAAGTCAATGTGTGTGTGTGTGTGTCTAAGCCAGGAATACAGATTAGTAGAAGGAAGATTACAAGAACTATTGACTCTCTCAATATATCTTGAATGATAAAATTAAATGTTTTATAAGGGAATTCAACCAGGTCAAAGGATATGTATTTACTGTTGATCAGAGATTTGCGACTTTGTATGGCTCTTGTGCAGTATATTAAATTAATGTACATACCGATTGTTGGTGTTTACGGTGTTGAATAACCCGATAAGCGGATAATCCAGTTCACACCTTTGACAGCGTTATTTATAATACCTGTACTCCAGGCTCATTACACATAGCCACGACCATGCCATGAGGTGAAGGTCAAGACAAGGGAAATGGAATTGTGATGTGTAACCATTTCTGGAGAATGATTTTAAACCACTAAATATATTTTAATGAAACCATCAGTTTTATATGATGACTGGACAGTATGTCACATACCATGACCACGCCCCCTTGCCTCTATGTCAGTCACAGCAGCAGGGAAAATAAACAAAGTGACCCGGTTCATGTACAGGTATAATTTTGAACGGTTATTTTGATGACAGTTTCTGGAGTATTCATAGTCATAGCCCTACCCTCAAGGTCAAGGTCACAATAATGGATAACAAGTTAGTGATACGTTTTCTAATACAAACTGTCACTTTTTAACCAGCACAGATATTTTAATAAAACTTTACCATGTCAACGCATTATCGTACAAGAGTGGAATCCCTAATTCAATGGTCAATAGTTTGGAAAAGGTAACGAGATGGGACCATCATGCGGCGTTCTTGTTAAAATACAAGATGTTTACTCGAAAACACGAGTCCCCCCACACTGGAGTAGCTCACAATACACAAACTGTTACGGAAGAACATACTAAATGTCGCTCAAGCCAAAATATTTTATTACAGATCCACCCATAAACCAATGTTCATGAGTTCAAGTGAAATAGGATCCAAAATATTGACGGTCTAACGAAAGGATAACTAAAACTACAAAAGTCACTTCAGCATCACAATTACGTTGCAACTAATTTTGATACGGTAGAGTTACCCTCCTTAAGCTATGTCCCCATGCATAGTTTCTTTATAATGGGTGAAATAGTATACATGATATTTGAGGTGTAACGAACGTACAGTTGAAAACTGAAAAGTGATTCAAGCATGACATTCAGGTCAAATGAGCAAATTTTTTTATATGGTGTAATTACTCACCTTCACTTGCATTCAAACTTTTTATTTTCCTGGATATAGGCGAAAAAGGGTATAAGATAAGAACGTGTAGCGAAAAGATAGCTAAAATTGAACTGTTAATCTGGCCTGGATATCAGTTTAAACTGACTAATTCTGATATGATTAAATTACTCTCATTGAGATGGATCCACTTTCCCAAAATACACTGTATTCACATTAACAAGATGCAGGTCAAAATAGTACATGACATTGAGTGTAACGAATAGATGAAAATAGAAAAATTAATCAAACGCAACATTGGGTCAAACTAACCTCATGTTCATTGGTTACATTGTTGTCCTCGATATGCACATACATATGCATTTTCATTAGAGTAATTGAAATATATTCCTGTATATTAATGTACAGATTGTTTAAAATTCAAAATTAATTCACATGTGAAAATTAGGTCACGTTCACCTGAGTTTGGTATGGATGAGTTACTTCCCCTAGAGAGGAAATAACATACCACGTTTAATGAGTGTAGGTGAAATATATTCACATATTGAGGAGTCGTGGTGGCTAATTGGTTAGCGTTCCAGACTCACGATCAAAAAGTGCTGGTTCGAATCCTTTCATCAGATCAGCCCGGTTATACTACTGCTGTGTGTCCTCGCGTAAAGGCACTTTACTCAATTGATTTAGCATTATATTGCCTAGCTGGTTGCTTTGCCGTAAAACACCAAATCAAACAAATATGCTGAGTGTGTAACGAAAGAATAGCTGAAAACACAAAAGTCATTCAAACGTAAAAACTGGGGCACAACTTAAAGTGTGTAAAGTAACTTGCCGTATTTTTTTTATTTTTTTTTCTGTAGCTTCCTCTATTTTTTTGTATGGTTGAAAGTTATCCCCAATATCCATCCCATCCACGTATGAATTTACATCAAAGACCGAACATTTCATTGGGGGTGAGGTGGACTTGGCATTTCGTTCCTACCGGGATATTTTTTAAAACTTTCCTCTCAAGATAATATTTTTTTCTTTCAGCTGATGTGATCGGTAAAATTAGTTCTTCTTTCTACAAACCAGAGCAAGAAAATTTTATCCAAGCTATCTGGGAACAGGAATTCTCCATTCCCTTCTCCGAAAATTTAAATGATCGGTTCAAACTGTCCGTGAAGTTTAGTCCGAAATATTTAGGGCGGAAAGAACGAACACACACACACACACACACACACACACAAACACAAACACACGGACGCATGAACGGGCAAAATGTTATGCTTTTGCAGGAGGAGCATTTATTCTTTTGCAAGGACAACTGACAAACCGATGTTTGGGTTAAATCGGTCACGCTGAGTACCGAGGGCAGAACTGTGTCACCCGATTATGTGGGATAGACAACGTCAATTAAACAATGTACAGGAAAAAAACAAACACAGAATTTTTTTACCCATCGAGGGGCCACTAAAGAAGATAGAGATCGCGGGTAATTATCAATATCCGTATATCTACAAGTACCACTCGCTCGAGGACTTTAGATTTAGTCTAGAATGTTCTGATAAAATTATGATACTGGTAGCCAAGATAAAAAAAAAAAATGTTGATATGACACCAAAATATTTAACTTACTTGTTTAAAAGCAAACGTCGGGCAGTACAGTTAGATAATGATGCGTAATGGAAATTTGTGACCTAGATTTACATTCTCTTCATATATTTTTGTTCACACACACGTGGGTGGGTGGTCAAGGGAGGAGGGAAAGAAATAAATAATAATACATATATGAGGCAGAGAATTTACAAATCGCAACAACCGAGAGTACATCACTTCATTTGCGTAAAATTTAAATTAACACAATACTGGCCACAGAGTGCCGATTGAAAGTTTAAGTTTTAAAACTGACTACATCGAAAATCTGAAGAAGATTAGTAGAATAAACCCTTCCAAATGAATCTAAACATGTACTCCTAAAAGTTAAAGGTAAAGATGTGTAAATTCTTTAAAAGGTAAATGAAATACAAAAAAGATTATTAAAAATCCTTAAAATTTACAGTTAATTTATTTTGTATAAACCACATTCTTTTGTGATTCCCTCTGGAGGTACATCATTATATGACCTTCTAAATCAATCTCCCCACCCCACCCCCACCGCCAAATTATCTCGCACAGTAAAAGTAGATAAATAATGGAGATTTGAGACCGCAAAGGGTTCCCAGAAGGTCGATAAATCAGCCGCTCACCTGTGATGATACTGATTGGCGGTTTACGGGCTGATTTCACCTATTCATTAAAACATGCAAAAATCTGCAGTCAATTTTGACTGCACACATCGATGTACATTTTATACACTTTACCGGTATTTCTCGCGGCTGTGGAGCTACCGTCGGTTGAAGGGTTCATTTGGTGGCACATGCATTATATTTCCGGTGCAAATCCTATGTTTGGTGACTTGTAAATACACGTAGAATAGCACAACCCTCTGTCCTGTGGCCATGTTGTATTTCGCGCTCTTACCAATTTCGGTATGTGTCTAAAGTGTTCATAGGTTTGTTAGGAAAGATTTGCATGCAGCAAAATTGCACATTTTAATGAACAGGCGACATCATACCCACATATTGTCCACCAGTATCAACACAGATTTGGGGAATTGATTTATCGGACTAGTTCCCAGGTGGCCGGGTGGTCTAAAGAACTCGTCTTTACCGATCACTGCCGTTTCACTGCGCGTGGGTTCGAGTCTCGGACTGTAGGTATGTGAGAAAGTGTACCAGTAGCTTCCCATGGGTACGTGGTTTTTCCCGGGTTTTTCCCGGGTTCTTTCTCCACCAGTTATATTGGCAGCCATATATAGCCTTTCTTGCGCTGAACAAATGGTGTCAAACCCAAGGCAACAACAATATCAGACCGCGTCTACTGATTAGGGTTAACTGGTTCTAGACCTCCTGGCTTTACCCCCGCTGCAGACGTCCACGAATCTACGACGAACGCGGATCTGAGACCCAAAACCGCGAACAAATTTTGGTTACCGTGGTATCATTCGATTGGCCGCGCAGGTCCACAAAGTTTTGCAAAGGAATTTTATGATCATTCTGGAAAGAGCAAACCTGCATATTTACAAAATCCCGATTACAATTTCGAATTACCATTAAAGAAAAATATTATAAGATACTTGATGACCGTGAAATTCCATCCTATTATCTAGTTTGTCCACCTTGCCTCATTATCCATATACCAAGTTATGCACAGGAGGAGATAAAACAAAGGCGACTGAATTCTTTTCGTCATAGAACCTTTTTGTGGCGCTATATAGCCTTACAGTGCTGGTGCGCCGTAAAATCAAACCAATCAATCAGTCAATCGATAGATTGATTGATCGATCGATCGATCAATCAATCAATAAAAAGCCACTGAAAAAAGAACAGAACAAACAACCAAAACTCATATTAAACAGCGTTGTGTATATAGAAAGTTTGGTGGCATTGAGACTCAATAGATACAAGGGCGTTTTTCTTGGAAAGCGTGAACTTTGCCGTTGAGCATGCCATTACGAATACTGTAAATCCCACTTGCTCACGTTCACGTTACATGTTGACACCGGTGCTCGACCATACCTGCGATGCATCATCACATTCAAGTCGAGCAATCAGCATTGCCGATCACGCGAAACTGTATCATCGCACCGGAAAAGACTTGCCACCTCCAATATGGATGAAAACAAACTATTGAAAAAGCGACAACGTCGTCGAGGATAAAGACAATAAAGTCAATGAAATAATATTAAAGATCGGGGCTTGAAGCGATGAACGTCGGCATACGCAGGACAAACCTGCACATGTTTCACCAACAACGAGGCAACTACTCCGAGAAATTTGCTTAGATCAACCTACATAACCCGTGGCCATGTTAGCGGCCCACGTGCTTAGACGTTTGAACGCGTCTACGATACTTGTTGAATCATTGGGTATCAACAGCTCGGATTCATTGCATCTGCTGGCAACATCTACGACAGTTTGTGTACATTTGTATGTACGCGCACGACTTTGTCGTTTACAACCAAGCACACGGCGTGCTTGCATCTTATCATGCGGTGGAAACTATATGTCAGCCTGGTGAACTTCGTTGGGTGTCAAAACGTCCAACCATCCACGGAAAAATTTTCTCGACGAGGGTAAATAAATCTTCTACAACGCTTGTTTGACCAGCCATGCCTTAGCAATGCTACGGGTAACTTTTGCGGCTCTCGCTAACTTTCCAACGGTTGCTTCACCCTTCCAACAACCGTGGGGACTGTCGTACATGGCAGACTACGTCCGTTCGGAAGCTACTTTTTTCGCGATCAGTTATGAGGTTATGTTTGTCATATCGAGGCTTTGCCTCCATTCGCAATCTGGGCCTTCATACCTCTTTGGACAATACATCTGACGATTTCGAGTGCGAAATTGGTCGTATTCAGATCATGATCGAAATTCGTGTCTGCGTTTTGACCGTCACAAAGGTTACCTGAAGTTTTTATACGCGAAATCATGTCGGTAACATGCAGCATCGACACAGTTTACAGGTTCTTGTGCGGGCTTTGGTCAGTAATTGGAATTCAGTCGTAGATTTAGCCGTGTTTCAGGTCCGCAGTAACTGTGTCCCAGAATACGTTTTTGACAAGGGCATTTAGTCCACGGTACCACGGGGAGTTTCGTTAACTCAGCAGCGATATCACTGACATTTTTTTTGTTTACATGGCCCAATGGAATAAGTTCCAGCAATTTTGGTTTTGCCTTACGTATTATAACCCGAGATAGATTTGCGGTACGAGGTTTGATGCGGCATCCCCCACAGTATAAAGGCATTCTGATAAGTATACAACGATTAATGTTAAACATGCCTTCGCAGCTAAAGAGTCAAATCAAAGCCTGAGAAAAAGTGTAGATTTTTCGTCACTGACTTCTTTGCGTCGGTGAAGACCCGACAACAAAAGCACAGTGAAGTATTTCCGAACATGGAAAACTCAACTGCTACTAAATCTGATTAAGCGATAGTTAAAGTGGGATCAGTTGTACGTGACTGAACCATCCACGGATGATCAGCCTTGTTCTGTCGTACTCGGGGATTTTACGGAACATCTTGCGTTGTCGGAGATGACGTCGTCATTCACCATCCAGTTCTTATCAATGGTAGATGAATCATCTACCATTGACGCCCTTCACTCGGAAAATAATAATCTTGTCGTGTACGATGTTGTAATGGTTGCCCAGTAAGACAAACCCGCTAGACATGATCTATGTGGCCCAAGTCATCAGTGAACACTCCACTGATGTTAACAACACGGGTGCATCAGATCGAAGCAACCAAAACGTAATCGCCACGGAATAACTCTTAAATTGTCAGTAGCAGGGGGACAC
>JAECUM010024768.1:0-46013 GCA_016617855.1 Megalonaias nervosa
GTACAGTTGGTAATAAAACAGTAATAGTGAGAATGGCGGTTTTGCTTATGCCACTTCACTTTCGTGGATTAATCAGTTGCACAGTGTGTGTGGCTTGCTTTCCAAATGGTGTGGGGTGTGGGGTAGGGTGTGAGGATTTGGGTCAGGACCCAAGAGGGGAAAAAAGGCGAAACAGACAATCTGACACTAATTCTCGACTAAGTTTTCTTTGCAGTTAGATGGCTCAAATTATCCCAGAAAGGTTTAAAATGCAGAAGGGTTGGGGGTGAGGCAGGGTCCCTACAAGGGTTTGATCACACAGACCCCTTGCCAAACAGTTTAAGCCCCCTACCCCCACCCAACAGCATTCTTGGATTTACCATGCTAATTCAGAAATACTCTAAATTGATTTTGCCAGTTTTTCTCCTCTTGCTCGATGGTTCAACAAATACCACACACACACACACACACATGCACACACGCACACACGCACACACACCTTCAGGTTAAGAAAGTAAAGTTCATATAGCTATCTCAATTAAAATGGTAAATACTGAGGCAATGTTTATATCTGCCCTTTATTTCTGCTGAGAAACACGCTTCCTTTATATATTAGTCATGAATGGCTGCTGGTACCAATAGTTTTTCCACAGACCTCAATGCTAATGTTTGGTGAAATATACTTGTGAATTAAAACAATCTCACATGTTGCCAAGAGACTCCACATTTTTTAAGCATGATAGAAACTACAACTTGTACATAATTCACCAATCACACCTAGTGTTCTTGTTTCTTTCTGAATACAATGTTCCCTACACCTTAAGCTTCACCCACCTGTGTTTGTACATTTGGTACCATTATACCTATAACCAACCTTAAGTTTTCAATAATCTATAATGTAACTAAGAAGCTTAGAAAGCTTCCCTCCTTTGTGTAGTGAATAAAATTGATGCAATAAGCCAATCTGTCACCAAATATAGTGGATTGCAGTTGCTAGTTAGCCATGTTGGATCTGTGGTGAAATTAGGGAAAATAAAAGATAGAAAAATGCCGAAGATAAACAATAAATATTGCAAGTCAAATGGAGTTAAAAACAGATGGAGAGTGTGCATGTAAAAGGGAGATGTAGCTTATGATAAAAAAATGGAAAATGAAAGTTGGATGCCCTTACCTAAGACAAATATATTGAGGCAATGCCCACAGTCTGAAGGCACCTGTACTATAACATCCCTTAGAAGCACAAAACTTCAAGTGAAGCAGTGTGAAATAAAAGGGTGAATAATTTAGATTATATAGATGCATCTAATTTATATTTGTCTTGCACCTGAAATTAGCAAAATTTAAGTTAGGTAACAAAAATACCCAAACCAAACAAAAACTCTGTATCAAAATTCAAACCATTTAAACTTTACTGTGAGAAATTATTTAATCACTTGCACTTATATTGCATCAAGATTGAGGACTAATATAATACTTCACAAATATTCTCTGTATTTTCATAAACCAATCACTGAAAATGTGAGTTTCAATTTCTTGAAATGTCATGTATGGTGTAAGGGAGATAACTGAATGATATACATAAGGTGTTGCACTTTTATTTCCTCCAATATATTATCCATGTAATATAAATTAGTTCACGAACACATATTAACTTGCATGCAATTAAATTATCCAAAGATAAATTCATGATAAAGTGAGAACCTAAAATTCAGGCTTCTATATGTAGTGGAGACCTTACAAGTGATTTAATTTTGTTCTCTGGTTTGAGGAAGCTGTCTCATATCACATAGTTCATGTTCTCTACAATGCATGTGGGGTGCAGCCTTCTATAAACATGCAGATGTTATTCCATGCTATTTTGGATTCTTGGGATGCAAAGTTTGAAGAAGAAAGTGGACTAGAAGGAATGGACAATATGTGACCAAGGTGTTTATCACTCAGAAATATTTGACTTATGGAAACTCCAAAAGAACAGCTGGACAGAAATAAATAGAATTAATTAAAAGTCAATAATTGTAGGTTATAGGTTATAATTGGGCTTATGCAAGTGTCAATGGGAAATGCTGACTTAAAGAAACTGCTCTTGTCTGGTGGTATTCCTGGTTCTTCTATACAAGGGAATGCAAAAATTTATCTAAATGAACAGCATGAAGAATTTCAAGGCAAGAAAGTGTACAGAAAGGAGCAATTATTGCAGGACAGTTAAAAGAACCATGGGAAGAAATACCAGATCTTTAATAAATTACCTAAAATTACTCATACCAGAATATCCTATATGATACAAAGTGATCTACAAATGAACCTAGAGTGTTCTCCTTCCTGGTTTATGCCATGCCTTAAAAGAACAAGATAGTTGCTTTTTTATACAAGATTTATCATCTTTTGCAGGTATAGTAGTCAGTATTTGGCCAAAGGCATCTATAATACATTTACATAGCTTATTTTGGTGCATTTTTGTATGCCAGTCTTGGAGCTGAGTCAACTGACATAAATCCGTCTGTGTTTATCAAAAGTCTCTACCCCTCCAAAGCCAACATGTGTCATTTTCTGTAGATTTCATACACTTTATTGTTAAGCAACTGTCAATACTGGACCATACATGTACAGTAACCATTTGTTTTACTACATCAAAGAAGTACAGTTTATAATTGGTGCCAACGCGAATGCATTTCTATGGATATACTGTAAGGCTGTTGTTCGCTATATAGGTATCACAGTACCAATTGTTTTTCTATATACCTCAATGCTAATGTTTTGTAAAATAAATATACTTTCTATCCTACCTCAGCATGCATGTCACACACTGTCACAGAGATCAATGTTATATTGTCAGTTTGACAAGGAGAGAACCAGGTACCCCTTTACATTTAAGAGGAATATCTCTGCTGGAATTAAACAGGGGAAAGAGTTATCCAGTTACAAGTAATGCATTTTCAACGGTGTGTATCACATCTTTTTTTAAAACAATAAAAATCATAAAAAATAAACAATATGATCAAGATATGAATTAACATAATCTCATATATTGCCAAGAGACTCAACTTTTTTCAAAGCCTTACAGAGACAGAAACTACAGTTCTTAAATAATGCACCAATCACAGCTGGTTTTGTTGTCATTTCTGAGTAGCTCCACCCACCTGTTGTTGTACTATTGGTACCATTATGGGGTGCTCTGCAGAAGTATGAACTTCGAGAGAGTGAGAGATGTAAGGTGAAGTTGATTGCATTTGCATTACACATAATGGACAGGATGTTGGCATAATTTGATGTTACTTTCATGTACTGTGGCTGAAATTTCTTTGGATATTGTAGTTGTGCAAACTGTACATGATCTAAGCACATCACTAACCAAAATGACTGCTCCCATGTACTTGAAAAGTCAGCCTGTGTTAATCATAAGTACACTATCTCAGCAGTTATCAATATAGGGAAAATGAATTTTGCCAGACTTGATAATACTAGCTACTGAAAATACAATGAATAAATTACCAAATATATCTAATGCAAAAAAAGTTATCAGCTCTTATTTTCACAATTTACCTCTGAAGTCCAGGAAGTGAAAATGATCAAGCAGATACAGTGCACATCCGAAGTAAGGCTAAGCTGTGTACTCTATAACCCACACTACACCAATCAATGATACACCAATGAAATTTAAAGTTCTTTTAACAATACCTAAGATATACAAGGTCTTTTTAAAATAGCCAGCATAACCAGTGAGAAAAAGTCTGAAATATAATAATCTGGTCAGTGATGTTGCTGCATTCATGTATGTCAAGCAGTTATAGGCCATGTAACATGTATAACAAGATGTTTTCAAGGGCTGTTAAGCATGGTATATCTATGATGTAGTAGTGTTGCATGGCATCTCAGCACAAAAGTAGCTATGTCATGCCAGCAAAAGGTTGAGTTTAAAAAATGTAATTTAGGAAGATAAAGCCTTCCAATAAATAATTAAGTATAGCAAGATGAAATATAAAACACATAGATGTTAAAATTCTGTAAATAAATATAAAATAACAGATAAAGGTAACACATGCAAAATCTTTAAAATATATAGTCATAATTTATTATATAAACCACATTCCCTCAGAAAGTCAAAAATTTTCTCGGGTGATACATCATCATACAATTTCTTCATGCAGTTCCTGTCAAAATACTTCTGTCTCATTGGTGGAAGTCTATATATTGAATGTGTTTTACTGTCACTGGATTCAAGCATGGTGTTCATTTTGGTCCAGGTTCAAGGATGTTTTCCCCATCAGTGGACACTGGCAAGGTATGCACTCTGGTCAATGTTCATCCTTCAGGAGATATGCAGGAGTCAGTTGTGTGTGACCAATATGCAATCAGCACATTGCCACCTCATCTCACCAATTTATTCTATATAAGGAATGCCACTCTCCAAAAGTGGGTTTAATGTTCTTAATTTTATTTTTCATTCCACATACATTTTAAAAACATGTAGATCTATGCAATATTTTAAGTCAATATATAGAATCTTCAATTAGGAAAGGATGACTGTAGAGTGGCTTTGGCTGCTTTATATGCCCTTTCATTACCATTTATGCCAGTGTGTCTAGGCAGCCATCAGTACACAATAATTTTTCCAGATTCTGTGAGAACAACATATTTCACTAGTATCTGGGATATTATGGGTGGTCTGATTTAAGACTCTTTAAGACTTTCAATATGGAATGGAAATCTGAAAAGCTGGTATAATTGATTTTTAGAGTTATTAAGATTGTTCAAAGCTTTGATTATACCTGTCATTTTTTAATTAAAAACTGAGGCTTTATCCAGTGGCTGGCTCAAGATGGTGTCATGGGGTGTTGCAATGGCAGCTTCAACTTTGTCTCCATCCTTCAAACCGTTTGTACACAGGGACATATGGCTCTGATGTGCTGGAACCACATGGTTAAATTGGACCATATGATATGAGGACAGCCCTCGGTAGGGCTGGCTGGGTTTCAACTAGACCATAGTGATGATAAAATCACAGTTTTCATTCAGTGGCAATGATTCAAATAAACAGGTCTAAGGCCAATGGTTAAGTTGCAAAGAAAATGAACTTCATTTATTTGAATGCAATAAAAAAAATTCTGTATCTTGTTGGAAACACTTACAACACTCAAATACAGAACTTTTTACTCAAGTATAATATTTGTGCATTTTGTATGCTTTGGGACAGAACAGCATATGATTTTTATGGATTTTAAATGGCTTTGAACATTTAGGTTCTGTAAGAATAAAAAAGAAAAATCTGAAAAAGTAAGAAGAGGTAAGATATTCTAATTTTGTGACTGTCCAATCTAGTTTAATACAAAAGGTATTACGGGATGAACTTTTGTGGACTGTACTATGATGTTCTTCACTTCACTTGTGAAACCTGATTTTGAAATTTTTTGCTGCCATTACATGTGACAGATCAGCCATTTATTCTGAGAATGAAAATGGTATTGAATTATTTGAATGAAAATAAATCCAAATTTCTATTGCCTAACTAGATGCAAACCAAGTGTTGACAGGAGATTTTAATGACACCTGCAGTGACATGTATGATGTAATTCCTTCAGAGGATGTAAATTTTATTTTGGGGAGGCTAATTACCACAAAGCTGATGATTTTAAAGTTCAGTTTTAAAGAGATAAATAATTTATTATTCATAGTATTATGTTATGCCTAAATTGTTGCAGTGGAAGTGGTAGGTTGTATGGTGATAGAGTTCTAAATTTTACTTCCACTTCAAATGAGGATGGCAGTGTAGATATTTTATGTTAAGAGCATTATTTCCTCACATAACAAATTTTAAAATTGGAAATAGAATTAATCAGTGCATTTTCAACTACTATGTGAACTAACATTAAGTCAACATATAAATATGTGAGCTGACCTCCAGTTATCATGATCATTTATTTTGTACTATTTTATGTCAACTAACCTTCATTAATTCTTATGATTAATTTTTCCTAACATGTGAACTCACCTTCAGTTATCATTATGATTCATTTCCACTCATCTATAAACTCACCTTTAGTTATCATTATGATTCATTTCCACTCATCTATATAAACTCACCTTTAGTTATCATTATGATTCATTTCCACTCATCTATAAACTCACCTTTAGTTATCATTATGATTCATTTCCAGCCATCTATAAACTCACCTTCAGTCATCATGATCATTCATTTTGCACTAACATGTGAAATGAACTTTAGTCAGTGGTGCAAGTAAGTCTGTTTAATCAGGTACCCTGTACCAGTAAGATGTTTACTGCCACAATAGCAGAACCAGAAATATGGGGGGGGGGGGGGTCAGTACCTTACCAGTAAGTGTTAAAATTTCCTTGCACCACTGCCATCAGTCATCATAATGATTAACTTTCAACCAAATGTGAACTGAATTTCAAACAGATTCATCTTTTAATGATGCTGGTAAGTGAGATGAAGGTTCACAAGGTTTTGCAGAAGTCAGATAAGTTGGAAATAAAAAAGATGTATTTATTAATATTTTTCAAAATGTTTATCACCAGCCAAAAGATGCAATCTTAGAATTAAACCATAAAATGTAACACCCACAGGTCTCATATGAGATAAGCAAAATTTTGTGCTTTTTAAAAATTTAGAACATATAGCTCAAAAGAAAATTTAAATTTGTATCTTATTTTGAAGCATAAATTTAAATGTTGTGTGAAATGAAGGAGCAACAATAGAAGAAATAAACTCAATATTAAGTAAATCATAGAACAGAAGAATCCATCAGTGTTATGGAGAATGGTCAAGTACACTATGCAAAATAAGACATGAAAGTGGCATTTAATAATTTGTAAGATTGCTTGTAAGATCAGTAGACTTCTATACATACAATCGATGCAGACTTGCTTGTTTCTTGTGATGATACTGATGTCTGATGTTCTAGTATGACCCATTGATGAGGAGGAAGTTATGATAAGTATTTGAAATGTTTTGATCTGGGAAAGCTGATGGGAGGGTGAATGGCAAGATCATATGTAAATTGAGATGTTAAAGCACACTGTAGCAGAAATTACTCCAAAATTAACTGTAGCCTGTATTTTATTTGACATTTATGTTACATCTGCTGTATGTTTTGTCTTGCCTGTATATATTTACAGTATACAGACTGCCATACTGTGCATTACTATATGCAGTTGAATATGTTTGTAGAAATCAACTCAAAACACCCTGTAGCAAGTATATATAAGTAGGTAGATCAGTGGAGTGAGTGAAAGAAAAAAGTGTTCACCATAATAGCATGTGCATTGCATTTTGGTGCCCCATTACTAACCAATAGTGCAATTCTCTCTAGTATGTAGTAATACTTGCAGAATATACATCTATATCTACATATCTATTTCTTCTACAAGAAATATAAGCTAGTTATTACAAAAAAGCCTTAGTTCTGGTAAGGACTGTAGATGATTTATAACCAAGGATTATATTTTTTGGAAACACAAAATAACTGATTAGACTTTTTAGAACATATATATATAGAATTTGTATAGTTTTAGGTATGACTTGTTGAGAATTTTGTCTAAATGTCACAAATCAAAGTTGTTTGAATAGCACAATTAACTATTGCTATGTTGTCTATACAAAATTTGAAATGAAAAAAACTCTGTGCGTCTTGTGCTACCCTATCTCTCATATTCAGATATTTTATTCAAATCTGAGATAAAACTTAGATAAAAAATAATCATATTGAAGAATATGAAAATAAATAAAAGATATGACCATTGATGAACATGGTATATCTACAAAAATTGCAAAAAAATAAAATATGTACACAACAATACCTAAAGAGACTCATGGCATTTTATTCAAGACAAAGCAGATCAATATATGTAGGTAAGAACACATCAAAACCTTCATTGGGATATGCTTAGGCCTTTATGCCAATTAGTGGAAAAAATCCAGGAAATAGTACAATAGCCACAACTACATATACAAGTACCCTGTGTACCAAACAATGTTATGTGCACATCACTGTTATGTATATATAATTTGCAATGTTTTTAGGTTTTTTTATTCATTATATGCTATGGATAATTGTATTTTGAACTTGACCTTGTCCAAAATCAACTTCCTTTTCTACCAGACTGGAATCATGGGATTATTTTCTAATTTTGTAAACAACACACACATAGAAAATATTTTCTCTATGAGTATGGGTAACTATCAGGATTATTATCTTAGTCAGAGTAAAAGGCATTGTGCTGATCATGTTCTTTATTATAATTTTAGCAAGAGACTTTCTAATTATAACCAAGATTTTTGCAGAAATGAGCTTTTGTCCTACATCCTGACTCTTCTTTTATGTTTTAGCTTTGTATATAATCTTGTTTAGTGGAAAAATTATTTATTTATTCTGTAAGTTCTAGGCAGAATCAGTTGTATTATTGTTGTGTCCAGTGTTTCATTTAGGCTGGAATTTATTTGTTCAAATTATTTAATCAAGTTATACTTCTCAGGAAATAAAAAGTGCTGAAAATAATATTTTTGGAAATAGAGACTTGGATTTTTAGCGAAATTCAAATAAGGATATATTTTTGAATTATATTATTATGATTCAACAAAAGACAGTTGCACATCATTGAGACACATGCCACCACAGGCACATCAACATTTCCAGCATTGGATTTAGTCTGAATTACCACTAAGCTTATTTAGAATTTTAATGATTAGGATTTGTGTTAGTAATTCTGTGATTATTTGGGATTTAATTTGCAATACCATAAGTTCCTTGTTTTACATTTTCACTTTGTATTCTAGGGAAATAAATTATTTGTTGAATTTTACATGGCTTGTTGCTTCTCTTTCTTTTCTATTAATTATCTTAGGACCATATTTTCATACTATCACAATCCATTGTGTTTATTACAATGACATCATATGTATATCACAACCCATCATAGTATTGATTAGAATGACTCTGCTGACTTGTTCTTGGCCTAACATTCCCAAGTTTCTTTTTTTTTCTTTTTTCAACCCTGAACTCACTAATTCTTTTTTTCTGAAATTGTACAGATAATTCCAACAAGGTATCATAATGCTTTTGACATGGTTCTATTTGGTCTAGTGTGTGACTGATTTCTCTTCCCTTTGTCATTAATCTCCCCCTTTGTACACTGTATCACTCGATATAAGTATTTCTGATATGGAATTTGGTATTAAAAACCCCCCATAAGATAATGGAAATTTTTTGTCCACCTTCAACTTTTCCTGACCTGAATGATACTTATGTATACATTAGTTACCTAGATGGTATATGTGTGCTATTGACTTACATATTACTTATGAATTTCTGAGCAGACAGCCAGTCAAGAAATCCCATAGTACACTTATATATACACATTTAGTGATAGAGAAGACCAATGGATGAGTTACATTACTTTGATAAAAATCTAATCTGCAGTGAAAAGTCAGTAAAGTTTACACAGCTGGTTATGGTTAAATACTGCTGTGACAATCATAAAGTGCTGATGCATATCCTACACCAATATCATGTTATAAAGAGATATACATCATTTTCATTATAAGTACATATAACCATATTAAAATACCATACGTACTGAAAAACACAAAGGTATGTAAATATGCATGTGCCCATAACACAGTATTTCCCAAATTTATCATAGAAAACAAGCAATGACTGACTTTACAACATGCAAGACAGTTCAAAACATGGCAGGACTATAGAAGATAAGTTCCCCATAAGCTATCTACAGGATGGCCACCTGTCATGATGTATTTAGTCCAGACTGATGAAACCTGCACATTTCTCCCTACAAAGTTTATAATTTGATCAGTCTGAATACCACATAACTGGTATTTTAACATGCTAAATTTTTACTCATCTTTACACACAAAAAACCCAAATAATTTACAAATGTCATAGTCCGTAGTCTACTTGATTCCCACACCTGTAAAATATAACATGGACAGAAATAATATAGACTATTTTGAAAAGACTTATGGCAGTAAAAATAACAAAATATACAGTATTTGCAGCATAAAAATGGCAACACTGCAGATTTTTCAACAAGATTCCTTGAAAGAGCATGACATCATACTGGTACAACCCAATGTTGACATGACCCATCCATTAAAGAGGAGTAGTGACAACAAAATTTTCAAGATGGCTGCCATGGTGGCCATTTCCAATGTCAGACTGGCCCAAATTTCATTTAGGACAAACTAGATTTCATAAGTCAGTTTGTGAAAATCACACGTCATAATCTTTTTAGGAGAAGCAGTCAATCTTCAAGATGGCTAGAATGATGATCATACTTTATGTCAGATAAGCATCCTTTTCATTTAGGACCAACTAGACATCAAAAGGTGTCTTCTGTGAGAACCCTGTGTCAATATGACAATTCATTCAAAAGTATTGATAACAATCTTCAACATGGCCACTTTGGTAGTCTTAAAGGAGGTCAGATTCTCATCACCAGATTCTCATCATATTTATGACCAACTACACACTATAAGAGGTCTTATGGTAAAAACCCCATGTCTTTATGATTTTCTGTAAAGGATTAGTGATAACAGGATTTGCAAGCTAAAGGTCAGACCAACTAGACATCATAAGGTCTTCTGAAGAAAACTCCATATAGATATGAATTTTCAATGAGGCGGATTAGTGAAAAAAGATTTTCAAAGATACTGGGTGTCAGATCAGCCCATTTTCATGTATGACTAATTAGATGTTACATAAGGTCTTTAAATGAATACCTTATGTTGACAAGATCTTTATTAAGGAGATATTCTGAAGTAATCATGAGATTTTCAGGAAGTTGCATCCATAAGGGATGTCTGATTGGCACCAATTTCATTTAGGTCCAGCTACAAAGGCTGAGAAGAAAGCATATGTAAAGTTTATTGGTAATTTTTAAAGTAGTTTAGGAAATGTAGTGATAACAAAGCTGTGTTTATTGATAGGCAAGCAAAGGATTGACAATGGACAACATGCTATTCCACAAGCTTTTCTAGTCTATGACTGGAAGAGCTAAAATTGCAAAGACAAAATGTCTTTTTATGATACTTTCTCAGATCTACTGAAATGTATCTTGCAATTGCTGTTCGTAGATTTTAGCATAATTTACTGGTTCATAAACAATTTATTGTAGTGCAGTATACCAATGTATAATACATAAAAATATCTAACAAATCCCTCTATAATCTATAAAAAAATACCTCATAAATCCCTCTTTAATCCTAAATTTTTTTTTCTAATAAATCCCTTTTTAATCCTACAAATAGGACAGATTCTTCCCCTCTACAATAGTGACTTTGATGAATTTGTCTGAAACTTATATGGTCACCCTTTAAGTCAGACCAAAATAGAAGTATGCATGATTGATACTCTCAGATACATGTACTTATATAATCACAAATAAAACACATTTTTATTCTCTGGATTGTTACTTAAGGTCTGGAATGTTTGATTTATATCTCCTTTAACTTGCTCAGGATGGGCTCTGATTGGAATGTAATCTGTTTTCCAGGTACATGCTGCTCAAAGATCATGTTTGTTGGACATGGTTGACAATGAATTCAAATGACCATCTGTAAACTTGACATATCAAATGCTGAACATGGCTGTCAATGAATTCAAATGACCATCAGCAAACTTTACATGTCAGATGCTGGACATGGCTAACAATGAATTCAAGTGACCATTTGCCAACTTGACATGTCGGATGCTAGATATTTGGTATGCCACGATATTTCCATACAGTTGTTTGGTCACTATATTTTCACAATTGTTTAGATAGTCTATAGCTAGCATGCACATGAAGATAGAAATTCACAAGCTAATCTCCTGGATTTATCAAAGCCAATTGCCCAATGGTCAGTACCATAGACATTACATCACACCATGTGCTTTGTAGCTATACTGTGTGTGTCAGCGTGTCAGTACATATCTGACCATTACAACTATACTGTGTGTGCCTCTGAAAGAGCACACAGGCAATAACAACCAACTTTTATTACCATCCAAGATTTGTCTGAGGACCTGAACAAAATCAGATTTTACCATCTGACTTAACCAGAAATGACCATCTATTAAATCTTATGTATTTTTGAGGCAGTAAGTCTGATATTTCCCAATTATTATTTTCCTTTTACAATCAGAAAAGTGGAATAAAACAACAGCATGGTTTTATAAAAGGAAAAAAACTATTTTGAGAGAAAGCTAGTTAAGTACGGATAAATGCCACTAAAACTGTAGCAATAGCAAATCTAGAACTGAAAATTTTCTTGTATATTTAGTATTTAACTGTACAAATTGTTTCTATTACCTGAAGATTTTTGCACAGCACTTTGGATTTATATTTTTAGAACTATAATTCATAAATATATTGTTTATGCAAAAAGCTTTCTTCTAAATATTAAATTTGTGACTATTTCATTTTCTTTCACACATTAACTTCTTAGACAAATATCAGCTGAAAGAAAGAACTGTCTAATTATGGTAACTCAAGTGTCCAACAGTCGCATTGTGGTAAATCAGGTGTAAAACAGTTCAAGTATAGTCACTCAAATGTCCCACAGTTTCATTATGGCAACTCATGTGTCCAATAGTCAAAATATGGTTCCTTATGTGTCCAACTATCTAACTGTGGTAATTCAAGTGTCCAACATAATAACTGTAGTAACTGAAGTATCCAGAGTAGTAAAATAAGATGAGGGTTTCAAGCCAAAAGAAGATTCTAGACCAGAGACCCCACCCCCACCCCCAAATTTGGAGAGAGGGGATTTGTCGGAGAAAGAATATCCAAGTTTAGAAACCTTTTTTGCTAGAAATCTCATATTAAACAATAAAAATTATATAAAATATCCTTTTGTCAATCAAAGAGACATATTGGATTTGATCTGACAAACAAATTTTGTAAGAGATTTAATTCGATTAGGGCAGCTTCAAGCTAAACTGGTATAAAACCTAAAATAATAAGCGACTGGATAAAAAATGTTGGTTACCATTTATCACCAAAATATGGATCGGCATGGTTATTTGCAACTGAAAATGATGAACAAATAAGAGGTTGGGCAGATGATCCAGTGACATTTATTGACAATATAGTTGATGCACTTTTTGATAATGATATACAAAATTAAACATCTGCTACTGTTGTAACCCATATTTTATGATAATCTTTTTCATACCTGCTGACTCTCATTAGTAGGATATCTGTTAACATACTGTCAATAATACGAAATTCACATATTAAATCATCCATATCATATTTTACACCTCGCAAATAAGATCATATCTGATCAAGCAATTTTTTGTAAGTGATACTTGCTGTTTTACAAGAATTTGTTTTTGTTTCAAGTTTGGGCTCAATCTTTTTACATGCTGTTGAAAGAGAGACACCAACACCAGATATTATTAACAGAAACAGATTTAATAATGCTCCACTTGAGATTATACCAAAGCTAGTCATTAACAATGGCAAATATGATTTTACTCGAAGTATTCTACGGTAGTATTTATAACATTGTTTTACACACCAGAGGTTTTTGTGATAAAATTTATAATATTATACTAGCGCTTCAGCATTTTGTTTTGGAATTTCTTCTGAAATATGATTGAAATCGATGGTTTGTTTTTTCATTATACAATATTTGTTTACAGTTTTATACAATGTCAAAAACACTAACACCAACAATCGAATCAAGAAACTCACGAAATTTATTATTATTAGGATCAGCTATAAAAGTTCTGTACTTGTTAGTAACATCTGACGAAGTATCATCATATCGTTTATCTGTAAGTACCTCATTTTTCTCTAACCAAGTATGTGAATCAAAAATATCTCCTACTTCACACTCATACAAATCTGTTTTGTTCACCAAATTACTGTAATCTTTTGCTATTTCATCAATATAACCTAATATCAAACTTATTTGATCGAACGTGAAATTTTTTAGAACAAGATGTTGTCTGATAATTGTATGTGCGACCACGAAATTTGCTAGCATTAATTTTTTAAGCTTATCTAGTTCAATTGTGAGAAGACCAATAGCAGAAGTTACTTTTAACATTAATTTTTCATATGGTTTTGTGCGTATTTTCTCGATTTCATTGTAATAATTTCGTAATGACAATTGTCTAGAGTGCTGGATCGATGGAAATGGAATATCATCTGCTTCACTTATGTCATAATAAGAATTAATTTTTACTTCTAAATCTGTTTGTCTCACTTTATCAAAAACCTTTTCTCGCTCAATATCATTAAGATCACTAATTTCATCATCACAATTTTTGATTATCTTTATAGATCTGTCAACAATAATCGGATCAAATTCTGGGTCTTTTTTACGTATCATTGGTAAAATTACGTTTAAATACGCTTTTATAATTAAATTTGTATCAACCGTCATAGTAACGATTTTAATTAGGGTTTCTTTGTCGTGGTAGTACATGCCGAGATACTTAAAAAATTCTCGTTTCGAAAAACTGTAGTATAACTTCTTGTTTCTTTTTATTATAATTTTTTTTAGATTCTGCTAGTTTGTCGAGATCATTATGGCTAGCGTTTACTCGTTCTTTTTTTAAATCTTCACTTTCACCGTAAGTTCGTGCTTTTATTAAGTTCGATTTTATTATAAAATCTAAAGTTCCAAAATCAAACTCGAGCAATATTATTTTTAGCAAGATTTCAACTTGTTTATATTCTTCTATGAATCATCAGGATGACAGTATCTGCTTATCACGTCAAAGTTTTCTACTGCTTCTTTTAGTTGTGGTCCTCGCATATGCATAACAAGAATAAAATTTTTTCTTCTTCTGACAATGGAGAGTTTATCATTCGAACTGAAAATTTTTTTCTGGTATTTATTAAACGTGCTAATAGTGAATCGTCCCCAACCTTTTTGGTGGGGTTAAAAATATCATCATAAAATTCTCTCGCAATATTTGTAAACAATTGTGTTGACATTATTTTATATCATCAGATTAAATTTGATCACAATGATCATACCTGATCATCGAGTGTGTATATCTGAAATGCTGTTAGTCTTGGAAACGGATGTTAAGCAGCGACAACATAAAGTAGAAAATACAAGTACTTGTCAACAGTTTTTTTCTGTCGGAATTGTAAAATATTGTGTTGTTGTAATATACGTGTTATTTGTGTTATATAATGTTGTCCAGTTGATATCATCATTTGCTCCATCAAACCGCCAATTATAAATTCGACCAACACTAGAATTTAATCGACCACGCAAATGAAATTGCCAAATAGCAACTGCAATAGGACATTTAATTTTAATCCAAAAGTTTTCAACTTCCCCGTTAGTCGTCCACTCGTGTCTTCAGAGAAAGCATAATAAGGATAATTTTCAGGATAATATGATATTGCGCTTACTTCAAATCCAACTCGATTATCACTTGCCTTGAAAAGTGTTGGAATATACGCAACATTGTTTTTGGTTCGTTTTACATCACTAGACACACTGTCAACATACGCTTTATTTGTCAGATCATTATGACTAACTGGAACATATGTCGTAATTATTTTTTTGTCTCTCATGTTTATATTGCCTGTCATTGGTCCACCGGATTGTCTTAAATACGGAACTTTTTAACTGAGCATAACTAATAGCATCAATTTTATTAACTGGTGGTGAGGTTGTCGGTAATCCAGTTATTTTTGAGTTATTGCTCACCATCAGGTTAACTGTCATTGTGTCGCCGGCCTTATTAAGTTTATTATCGTCAACAGATTTTAGCTGCGCATAACTTACAGCTTGCATGTTATCTACATTTGCTGGCGGATATACAGTTTCTAACCCAATAATTTCTTTTACTTGACATGTTAATATTACCTGTAACTGTCCCACCTGTTTTATCAAGTTTGTTATTATCCACATACTTCAACTGTAAATAACTTACCGCTTGAGTTTTATCTAAGTTTGCTGGTGGATATCCGGTCTCCAAATTTATTATTTGTTTCCTGACATATCTAAGTTACCGCTTAAAGATCCTCCTGTCAGTGACAGTTTATTATTATCGACGGATTTTAGTTGTGCATAACTACCAGCTTGTGCATTAACAACATTTATTAGCGGATAATTTGTTTCTAAATCTAGTACTCGTTGATTTGACATAGACAGGTTTCCTATGATTGTATCGCCAGTTTTTTTTAGTTAGCCCGATAAATCAATATTGCCGTATGTTATTGTACTTACAGCTGATGAATCTCCTAATGTTGTTCCAAATTTTGTATAATAGTTCATTATTTATTTATTGTCTAACAATTTTTTTTATATGTAAATTATATGATATAAAATTGTATAACAACGATGGCAAAATCGTCGATATTAAACTTTGATACAGAGCGGTTTGTGAAACATAAACATAACAATGAACTTCCAGATTGTCATTATCTTATTGTTGGAAGAACTGGATCGGGAAAAACAAATTTGCTTATGAATTTATTGTTAGGCGATAATTTTAATTACGACAGAGTTTATATTTATACGATTAATCCGCAACAGGATAAGTACGAGCTACTTAGCGAATACAATAACAAACTTCGAGATGACCTTGAAGCTGGTGAAGATTGTTTTCATTATCAAGCAACCAGACGAACTTACTCCAGTTAATCAACTTGATTCAGACGAACATAATATAGTAGTTTTTGATGATATTCTGCTAAATAATGAAGAAATGAATAAAATAAGATCATACTTTTCATTGTCACGTAATAAGAAATCTAATTCTATTTATTTATCTCAAGGTTTTTATAATGTTGACAGATTTATCAGGCGAAATACTGGTTGTTTTATATCATTTCCTGGACAGGACAATGTTGATGTTAGAAATATCGCGAATGAGCAATGTGGCGATGTAACTAAAGATAAATTTATCGAACTTTATCATAAAGCAACAGCGGATAAATATAATTTCTTTTTGTTTGATAAACTTTCACGCGATCCAGCAAAGATGCTTCGCTGCTGTATTAACAACTACATACAGTAGTAGTTTTATCAAACATTTTTAGTATAAAATGGAAAAACAAGCAAAATATAGAAAACATATAGAAGATCTAAAAAAGACTTGCTCAGTCTCAAGCAGAATTTAAGAAAAAAGTTCATGAAGCGAGGCGTGGACAATTAAAAGCTGAAGAAGAAACAGCTAAAATTTTTAAACCAGTTACTGAAGCATTAATCGGAAAACAACCTGAAATTTTACCACTATCAGAGGAAGAACTTAAAAGAAAATTAAAGAGAAAGGTGTGCTTGGAGAAATTGTAGAACAACCTGGAGAAACTGCTAGAATAATTGCTTTAACATTAACTGAGGAAAAAAGAAAATTAGCTACGCCGTTTGTAGCACATATTGCTGATCCTGTTGCTAGACAAGTAGAACTAAATCGGCTGATCGATAATTCAAATCTGCTTGAAAGAAGATTAATAGAATCAGGTAAAGTTGAAACTAAAGCTCTTCTTGGAAATTTATTAGAGGAGATTAGTAACATTAGAGGGGAGCAAAAGAGGGTTGGTGAACTAACAATAACGTTCATGGATACTGGAGAAAAAAGGAAATTTTATAGAAAAAATGCAAATGATAGAATAACAGCTGATGAATATAATGATTTTAAGAAATGACATAAATGATATTGATAATATAAGAACTTGGGCCGAAGATAGGTATAACAAACTTATGTATAATTTAAAAAATATTATTGCAGATGGTAGCAATGCTAATGATGAATTAGATAAAACTACGAAAGGAAAGGAAATGGTCTCTCTCTCTTTAATGTAATTAGAAAAGGTGATATTGCTACAGTATTTTACCAAACAGCAAAAGATTACAGAGCCAGCGCTTATGGTAAGGGTTGGTCTTTCTTAAGGAAATTTAAATCAATAGATGACAATCGTGTAAAAGAATATAGAGAAAAAGCAAAAACCGGAACTGGAGTAAAAGTATTTACATCAACAGCTGAAATGACTGGTAGACTGATGCTGCTAATATCATCGAAGGAGGCTGGAAATGTTGGAGCTGAAATTGATAATGAAATTATTGATATATTAGATCATCTTAGGTCGAGTGGATTATTAACGTCTAATGAATATAATGTCTTACACCTTGATTTAATATAACAATTTTATATAAAGATGTCAACAACATTGTTACTTGATTCCAGCGCCACTGAAAAAGATAGCGCAAATTTTTCAATAAATTATATTCCACCAATACAACTAGATAAACAATACGAAATTGGACTAATTTCATGCACAGCATGGCATTCTATGGCTAACGTAAAAACTGGGATTAACGATGAATTTAAGTTTAATCCTGGCTCTTGGGTAACATTTAAAATTCCACAAGGAGCCTACAACGTAATTGATTTAAATAAGACCATACGCGAATTAATAACGAAAAACGGAGGAGTTGCAGACAATTTTGAGCTAACACCAAATTATAACACATTACGCGCCAGAATGACATTAAAAAATAACTTGATAATAGATTTTTCGTCAGCAGCAAGCATAGCGTCGCTAATAGGATTTACTCACAGGCAATATGGATCTGTAGCAGAAACAACTATAACGTATGATGGTGATTTGCCAGTAAATATAACTGATGTAAACACAGTATTAATAAATTGCTCTATTGCATCTGGATCTTATTCAGCTAGAGGTAATCAAGGACAAACGATATATAGTTTTTCACCAGACGATCCACGGGGTTCTCTCATGCAAATTAATCCACGTCAGGTTATTTAATATCTGCTAAATGTTGAAAATCTGATAACAGAAATAAATATGCAATTGAGAGATCAATCTGGGCGACAACTTGATCTTAACAATGAAATTGTTACCTATTACTCTCACCTACGCACAATCACTTAGTGATTTTTATACAACCTCAGATATAATGAAACAGAGAAAACAATTTTATAGAATAAAAATAGTTGGAGGATTTTGGGGAAATATATTCTATAATAAAATTATAGAAAATGCTCCAGGAATAGCGCATAAAGTTGCACCAATTGCACTTGACGAGTCAAAAGCTTTTGCAACTGGAGCTGCATCTGCCGCTGGAACTGCTGTGGGACAAAAATTAGCTGATAACATTAAAGGCGCACCAACAATCAAACAAGCTATCTCAGAAATCGCACCAACAAAGGAAACTCAACGTGCAATGATAACAACAACAGAAAAACTTTTATCACCAAAAGAAGAACAAATTATACAAAAATTAATCTCTAAAGCAACAGCACCGAAATAATAAAATTTTATATAACCTAATAAATAAATGTCTGTTAAAAGATGTCTCGATTTAGCAGAACCTTATGACACCGACAACACAATAGCAGAATTTGAATATGTTGAATATCTGGACGAAAATTCTAATGAGCCAAATAAGGCTGGCGTCAGAACATTTAATACTCGAGATGAAGATGTATTTCTGCTGCCACATAAGGCAATGTTAGAAGTACGAGGCCAGATAATGACAGTGGCCAATCCACCTGTCGCAATTGCAGCTGGAACAGAAGTAGCTCTTATAAATGATGGTTGGTGTTTATTCAAAAGTGCTAGATATCAGCTAGCTAATCAAACTGTAGAAGATATTTCGAGTCACCTGGAAGTTACAAGTACAATCTTAAATACTATTTCGTTTTCTGATGATTACTCCAGATCAACTGCAACTAATATGATGTGGTTTAAAGATACTGGAATCGGTACAGTTTCATCTAAAAAAATTATTGCAAGAGGAGTATTAACTCACGGAGATGATGCTGCTGCAGATTCTATAATTTTAAGAGGTTTTCTCATCCTTAATGCCGCTAATTTTGGTATAGCCGAACCAGATGCAGCTGCTCTCGCAGACGCTGTAAGAGCATCACTTATTGTAACTTGTAATAACCTAGGTGTAGCCGCACCAGGTGCAGCTGCGACGGGCGTTGAAATGTTAGATCATGTCAATAGATTTGTTAGCGCTAGAAGTATACGTTATAATGAAGATTTTGCAAGAAGAAAGGAACTTTCAGCAGAATCACGTCAAATTACAATGATGCTGTCGTTGAGCACATTATTTGGATTTTGCCGCGATTACAACAAGGTATTTCGTGGAGTTATACATACACTTATTTTAGATCAAGCAGAACAAAATGATTGTTTATTTAGATCTGGCGGAGCTGATGTACAATTTATCATAAACAAACTTGCACTGTGGATGCCACGAATAACACCATCAATCACGAAAACAGTAGAATTAAATGATACGCTGCAAAAAACATACAAACAAAATTTATTTTCAGCAACATAAAATATATCAAACAGCAGTTCCAAATACTACAGATTACACATGGCGCGTTACAACAACGTCAAACGAACAACTACCGAGGCAATTATTTGTTGTATTTCAACAGCAAGCGCGACTTGGTAACCAACAACAAAATAATGCAATATTCGATAATGCTGATGTTAGACGAATATACGCCAGACTAAATTCAAAGCAATATCCAGAACGAGCGATAGAATGCAATTTTGCAGATAACGCTAATAAAAATGTTACTCGACCCTATATTTATTTACTCGACGCAATGCAAAAATATCAAGATGTTGGAGATGAATCTCGGATATCAGTAGAGGAATTTCGTACACTTTACCCAATATTTTATTTTGATGTTAGTAAACACAGTGAGCGAGCTGTCGACTCAACAGCTGATATTGAAATTACTTGGACACTCGGAGTAGTTCCAGCAGAGCAGTTGTATGTATATGCGATAGTGATCTGCGATAGATTTATTACAATTGATTCTGTAGGAGGTAAAATGTTAGTACAAGTTTAATCTGTAATTTGTATATAATGACAAAATATATTGTAAAAGAAATATATCTGACTGATGGTCAAGTTAAAAAATTAGCAGCTGCTATTGCTAAGCAGAGGCAGGTATCATTTAAAATAAAACCTAACACTGAAGGTGTTTCCAAAGATATTTTAACAAAATTAATGTTAACCAAAAAACAAGTAAATAAATACGATCGCAAAAAACCTTTTGTTTTAAATTTAAGTGCCACACAAATAACAGCAAATGTCAAAACAAGGTCGTTTCTTCGGTCCGGCACTAGCTGTAATGGCCAGAACGTTAATACCTAAAGTTTTGCCAATACTTGGCACATTAGGATTAGCAGCAGCGTCTGGCGCAGTATCTGGCGCAACGAAAAAAGCAGTTGAAGGTCATGGTCTAAAGAAAATTTTTGCCTAAAGATAAATATTATGCCCAAGCGAAAAACCGCAAAAAGAAAGACAACAAAGAAAAAAAAAAGACACGACCGAGGAAAAAATAAACAAAGGTGGATTTATAGGACCGTTGCTGGCGGGAGTAGTGGGAAGTTTATTATCAAATCTGTTGGGAATAGGCCGAGGACTAACATTGCCATGAACTCGACCGCGTCAAGTAACTTTGATATACTTGATAAGCTAAAAAAAGTAAAAACAATTCCGTGGAGTTTATTCTAAAGATGAACTTGATGATGCACCAGCTGGGGGTTCGTGTGTGATAAATATACAAGATTTCAATGACGGATCTGGCACACATTGGGTAGCTGTTTGTAATAACAATTATTTTGATTCATTTGGACTTCTACCAAGTGATGTAATAAAAAAATACATAAGTAGAACGCTAGCGTTCCGAAAATATAAAATAATAAATTATTCGTCTAATCAAATTCAGCCTGTTGGAACTTCTGCTTGTGGATAATATTGTATAATGTTCATTAAACAAATGAATAAAAACCCAGATTTTTTAAAGTTTATTTTGCAATTTGATAAATGACCATCTGCTAAGAATGATGAAATTGCAATTAATTTTGTATAAACTCGTTGATATAATGTCAACATATTGTTTCAAGTGCAAAACTAACACAACATAAAGATGAAAAAACAAAAAAAAAAAAATAATAGAATAATGCTAAAAAGTATTTGTGTAATTTGTGGAGAAAGAAAAAGTATGTTTTTACCAACAACAAAGTTGTCCGAAGCGGGTTGTCCATGTCCTGAGAAGATTATTTTAGTAGATGATTAATAAATAATGACATGCGAGTGCGATTGTGATAGAGATCTCTGTCTGGAGCAACATAAAATTGTTACATATTGTCAGAAATGCAACAACAGAGAAATAATTGGAACAGCTATAGATATACATAAATTGATTGGCAAATTACCAAAACCAAAAGGCGGTTGGACATAGCCAGGCCATACATATACTGGACCTTATAATCCTCTTGATAAACAACTTGACGAGAACGATAATCCGCTGCCAGGACAGGAGCCTTACAATCAAGTTGATGAAATAGCGATGCGCCATGATATCTGCTATCGTGATAACGAACAGGACAAGACTGGCTGCGATAAAATAATGTTAGACGAACATAATAGTATGAAACCTGTGAATATGCGAGAACGTGTTGACCTAAGGCTGGTTCAGGGTTTTATTGGAGCAAAATATAAACTCGGACACGGAAAAGAATTATATGATGATCTTGCCTCAGAGCTACACAAACCTAAAACAAATAGTTTACGCGACGTAAAGTTGTCGCAAATTCCGTTGATGATATATGGTCGATAGATTTAGCTGAGTTGTCAAATCTAGCTGAAATTAATAATAACAAAAGATATCTTTTTAATGTTGTAGATGTTTTTAGCAAATACGCGTTTAGTGTACCTGTTTCAGATAAGACAGGAACGTCGATAACTGATGCATTAAAACAAATAATAACAAGCACAGAAAGAAAACTAAATAGAATCTGGACTGGTCATGGAGCAGAATTTTTTAATTAAATATTTGAACAGTTTTTAAAAGAAAATAACATCAAAAATATGTCACTGGAAATGAAGGTAAAAGTGTTGTCGTCGAGCGATTTAATCATACACTAAACGAAAAATTCCATAAATATTTGAAAGCCAAAAATACAAATAAATATATTGACAATTTACAGGAAGTTGTTGACGAGTATAATAACACGAAACATATATCAATAAAAATGTCACCAAACGACGCAAATTAAAAATCCAATATTAGCAAACGAAATTTGTACCGCAGACATAAATTTAAAGTTGGTGATAAAGTTAGAATTTCTCTGACGAAAAAAACATTTGAAAAAGGATTTACTCCGAACTGATGTGAAGAAGTATTTGTTGTTGATAAAGTACTTTTAACAATACCAGTTACTTATGCACTAAAAGATTTATTAGGTGAACCTATAAGTGGCAGTTTTAATGAACAAGAACTTCAGAAAACCGAACAAGATATATTCGTTATTGAGAAAGTTATTAGGAAAAAAGGCAATAAAAGTTTAGTTAAATGGCGAGGATATAGCGATAAATTTAATAGCTGGGTACCAACTAAAAAGTCGATTTCAATCACGAAGTGTTCAAATAATGTCGTTATAAATTTGTTCGTACTTCATCAGTACATATTTACATTTGACCGGTCTACGCAAGGAAATTAAATGTAATTTTCTTGCATTATCAGTTGGCATTAAATTAAATATTTTAACAAAAATAAAATCGTATTTTATGTTTCTTTGCTGGCCAGTTAGTTTTACGTTAAGAAAAGGTTTTATAAGTTGCCAAAATATTTGTTGTTTGGCAACAGTAAAATTAAATTGTATTATTGTTTTAGCGATATGATGCTTAACATTATATCGTCTAGTTGTCGGTCTACTGTAATTTTTTTTTTTATCAACAACGTCAACTACTTTATCTTCATCATCATTGTTGTTATACAAAATATCATCTTCGTTATAATAAGAAAATTTATCTGATTTTGGTATAAAATTGTAGTTAGTGATTTTATCACTTGCGATCGTATCACTTGCGTATATATCAGCAAGTCGCTTAATCAAGTTCATATTATAATATATTTTTTATCTAATTCTAAATAATAATGACCAGCGAAACGAAATCTCCCGATGTAAGATATCATCAAAAAGTTAATATATTAAATTACAGAGAATTAGCCGAAGCAGTTCGAAAATGTCTGTCAGGTTATAGTGCTTATTCGGTTAATGTTATTGTAACTGAAGGTGATTCTGATAAGATACTTCTGACAGTAGCAGAAAAAATAAACTTAATGAATGCGCATTAATAACATTAAAATTTGATCGTGATGATGTTTTGATGTTTGGACATAATTTCTTAACCAAAGCAGAATTAAGAAACATCATTAATAATTGTATTTGAAACTACATTTGGCAAATGTTAACATTGAGGTTGCTGATCCTCTTTTACCATCAGCTATTTCTTTTATTCTAGTGCATTAATTTTAAGGTGCTTTGCAGCAGCTGTCATTCATTTAAATTTTATTTCTTCACAAGTTTCAAGATTGATTGAAATTATTTGTCTAGTAAGACTTTTAAAATTATTAGCACCACCATCTCCGCGTCTAATATTTTCTTTTAGTGCTACCAAGTCCAAATTTTCAATTCTATTATCAGTTTTAATTTTGTTAATATGATCAATAACTAAATCATCTGGAATAGCGCCATTAAAAATTTCATAAACAAACCTATGTGATTTATAATTTATAAAATCTGTTTTAATTCCTCTAACTTTTATAAGTAAATATCCATCTCTATCCAAATTTCCTAATACTTTTTTTGTTCTTATATTTCGTATAATTCCCTTATCGGATCCTTGTAAAGATCAAATACTTGATGAGGTTGAAATTCACTTTGTAATGATAAATTTTCAATGTTATGATGAGTAATTGCGTCATTTACTTGATAAACTCACTGTCCATCTGGAATATCATCACAAAACAAAGTATAAATAAAATCTTTTCTAAACATTTCGGTCCTATCTTTATTATCTCCACTGACACTTATTATCATTCCAGGAGGAATTGGTACACCTACAATTTTTTGAGATTTTATGTTAATAACCGAACCAAGTGCATTTCCAGCATATAAGTTGTACATTGGGTGAAAATGATAAGTTTCTTGTTCCTCTGCTGTCAATCTAGTATATCTCAGAATTTCTGACATTACACTTTAGGGATTTCATATCTCTAATTGAAAAATTATAAAAAAAATCAATTAAATATTAAAATACTATAGATAATGTTAAAATTGCGTGATATTGCGAAGAAGAGCCTAATAAAATCAGAAAAAAATTGCTAGTGCATTTTCTGGCTATGATAACAGTTACAAATTTGATAATCAAAATGTTTTAGCAAATTTTAACTCCACAAATTTATTTCATCTTTCGCAACCTGTTATATCAAAGGAACTTGCAGCTCACAAAAGTATCAAACTAATAGTTCAGTATCATATGATTTTATCAAAGTTACATGCAATCGAAAAAGATATACTTGATATAATTTTTGAAAATACAAGTTTCGACAGCAAAATTTCAAAACCATATCTAACAGCTAAATCACGAAAAATATTAACTGGAACAAATATTGCCACAGTTGCCGATGAAATACACCACGAAATAAATTAAAAAATTGGAGGAATTTACTGCATCAGGATCGGGTTGGAAATTTGAGATGATAAAGGAAGTTTTAATTCACACAGCAAGATATAACGTACTTCGCGGCAGTTCTTACGTTGATCTCCCTCAAAAAATTAAAAACAAAAAATGTTGTATAAATGTCAGAAACAATGATGACCAATGATTTCGTTGGTCAATTTTATCTGCTAGACATCCTCAAAATGATCACTCTGGCAGAATTGAAAAATATTTGCCATAGAAAGACGAGCTAAATTTTATTGGGAGAACTTTTCCAGTAGCAGAAAATCATATACCAAAGTTTGAAAAACAAAAGAATATTTTAGTAAATGTTTTCGGACTAGATGAAAAAGAAAATGTTTACCCGAGATATATTTCAGCGACTGCTACACAAAAGACAACAAATTAATTTTTTTATAAAGGACATTATTGCTGGATAAAAAAACTTTAACGGTCTAGTTGGCAGACAGTATAATAAAAATAAAAACAAGAAATATTTCTGTTATAGATGTCTACAACGTTTTTCTAAAGATGGAACACTGCAAAAGTATCTCAAATACTGTGTCGACGTTCAAAGAATAACCATGCCAAGCGAAAAAGAAAAAGTTTTAAAATTTAAAACTTATGATCATAAGCTAAATATTCCTTTTGTTATTTATGCCGATTTTGAGTGTCTTCTTGTTCCTTTAGCTGGCGCAGAAAATAATCTGAATAAATCAAGTACAAGAACAATACAACAACATGTCCATTGTGCAGCAGTTTATAAAGTAGTTTGTTGTGCTAACGATAATTTTTTAGGTCCAGTAAAGTTATACAGATGTAAAAATGGCAAGTCTGAAAGTCCGGCCGTATGGTTACTAAAAAATTTAATAAGCAAAGTTAATAAGATTTCTAACAGATTATTCAAAACTGCTCCAATGAAAATAACATCCAAACAACAACTTGATTTTAATAATGCAGTTAATTGTCATATCTGCGAAAAATCATTAGGTGATGACAATGTGCGAGATCATTGTCATCTGACCGGTCAGTATCGAGGAGCAGCTCATAACAATTGCAATTTAAAATTTCATGCTCCAGATTTTATTCCTGTAGTTTTACATAACTTTCGAGGTTATGACAGTCATATCATTGTAGAAGCTTTAGGCAACGAGGCAATTAAATCTAAACTGAAACTAAATAATACAATAAAATGTATTCCAAATAATTTTGAAAAGTATATGTCAGTCACGCTCGGCAAATTACGTTTCATTGACAGCCTGCAATTTATGGCAGCATCATTAGATGAGCTTGTAAAAGGTTGTACCAGTTTCGCTAACCTAAAAGGTTGTTTTGGTGAAAACTACGTCGATCTGACAAAAAAAGGTATCTTTCCATATGAGCATCTCGACGACTGGAGCAGATTTGATGAAACGTCTCTGCCAAACAAAGACAAATTTTATTCACAACTCAAAAATGAAAATATTACAGACGGTGAGTACAAGTATACACAAGATATTTGGAATAAATTTAGTTGTAGAACATTTGGTGATTATCATGATTTATATTTGAAAACAGATGTATTACTACTAGCAGAAGTTTCTGAAAGTTTTCATCAAGTTAGTCATAAAAATTATGGATTAGATCCCTGCTGCTATTATTCCGCTCCGGGACTGTTGTGGGACGCTCTGCTAAAAACAGGTAAGATAAAATTGGATCTCTTGACAGATGTTGATATGTTTAATTTTATTGAAAAAGGTATCAGAGGCGGAATTAGTGTTATAACAAAAAAATATGCGGAAGCTAATAATAAATATCTGAAACATTATGATAAAAATCTCTCATCCAATCATATTATTTATCTAGATTGCGTGAACTTGTATGGATATGCAATGCCAGAGCCAATGCCGTGCGGTGGATTTCATTGGATAACTCCATTTCAATTTCTTAAAGAAACTGAAAAAATCTTCCAGAAGATATTTCATACTTTGTTGAAGTTGATCTAGATTATCCTAGTTCGTTACATGATGTATATAACGACTACCCATTTTGTGCAGAGTCTATGATAATCGATTACAGTTTATTATCACCTGAACAACAAGCTATGAAAACAAGCAAAAAATCTGATTGTTAATAAGCTAGTTCCAAATTTGCTAAATAAAAGGAATTATGTGATACATTACAAAAATTTAAAACAAGCAGTAGATGCTGGACTAATTTTGAGAAAAATCCATCGCATACTAAAGTTTAATCAATCTAGGTGGATGTCAAATTATATTTACTTAAATACCAAACGTCGTGCTGTGGCTAAAACTGACTCTGAGAAAAACTTTTTCAAGTTAATGGACAACTCAGTGTTCGGTAAGACAATGGAAAATATTAGAAAGAGAGTTTGTATTGAGATTGTAATGATATAAATCGCAGAAATACATTAGTTAATGATGATAGTTTTGTCAGTATGAAAATACGTAATGAAAATCTTGTTGGTACGGCTGTGTTGGACATATCAAAGTGGCTGATGTACGATTTTCACTTAAATTTTACCAAAAAGCAGTGGCCAGATTCGGAGTTGTTATTTACTGATACAGACTTGCTTGTTTATGATACAAAATGTGAAGATGTCTATCAAGATATTTATAGGCACCGTGACCTATTTGATTTATCAGATTATCCAGAAAGTAGTGGATTTCATGATAATACAAATAAAAAAGTTATTGGCAAAATGAAAGATGAGTTTATGCTTGTGCCAGTTAGAGAATTTGTTGTACTAAGAAATAAAATGTATGCCATAATTTCAGATGACAATAAACTGGCAAAAAAAGCAAAAGGTATTCCTCGTGGATACGTAAAAAAGTGTATGAAATTTAATGATTTTAAAGCAGCACTAAACAATAATGTCAGGTTTATAAAAATAAATAAAAGATACTGTAAGGATAAAATTAATACACTAGCTATTGGTTATTATGCAAGTACAAAAATGATATATTAGATATAATCTTTAATTAATTTTGTCTAAACTTTAGAAATCATTACTTATACCTGAAGAATATAACTCTATATGTCTTATTTGTGTCTTTAAAAAAGGGAGATAATACTGTTTTCCAGCAAGTGTAAATCTTCTGTGGTTATCGAACATAGCTCACTAGCTCATTAATACATTTCTGTCAGTCTGTGATATAATAAAGCGCTTTATTAAAACCTTATAATGATAAATATTACAACCTTACCTATGTCAGACAGGCGTGGTGATGTAAAGAATTTATCAATTTCCAGACTGTCTGCATATCTGTCTGCCTGTAATAATGAGCCTTATATTAAGTGTGTACATGACTAGAAGTCTGTCCATAAGGCGCTGTAAGGCGCTATATATTGTGCATGACTATAGTGCAGCTTTATATGTACATGACTATAAATCCTGGCTGATGTAATATATTTATCGATTCCTAGACTGTCTGTAAGCCGCTGTATCAATTATCTTTATATAAAACAGGTGTGTGTGTATAAGGCTTGGTGATGTAAAGTATTTATCAATTTCCAGACTGTCTGTATGTCTGTCTGTCTGTAATAATGAGCCTTATATCAAGTGTGTATATGACTAGAAGTATGTCCATAAGGCGCTGTAAGGTGTTGCATATTGTGCATGACTAGACGTCTGTCTATCAGGCACTGTCGTTTTATATTTAACAAAGCAGATGTATAAATCATAGATTTCTATATTCATTTTTAATAATGTTTTTAAAATAAAAAATATATAATGCTAATCTCATAGAAATTTTCTATTAGGTAACTATATGATAATTTCTCAAACGTATACTTTTAACTGAATGTCATAGCTCAGTGCAAGAATGTTGAATTCTCATACTGAAGTCTGTGGTTCGGTTCCCATATCAGGCACATGTCGGTCGGTTTGGTCCTGGGCTACCATTTTTTCTAAAAGATTGGGGAGGTTCCGTGCCTCGAAGGATTAATGTGCACCTCTCATCACGTTAAACAACGTGGTGGGTGCTGTTTTGCATTCACCCCGGGGTTTGTTGGGGGAGGTGCACATTAATCTAAATGCGTTTCGTTTAGTGATTCGCCAGGAAAAAATTGGAACCCCTCAAAAATAAAGATCAGGGTGATGAAAGTTCGTAATGTTGTGACCTCACTAAAGGAAATATACCCAACAAAGGACATTCAGAAAGAATGTTCGCCGGACAAAAAAGTCTCATAAGGTGCCTGTGGGCTATAAGAAAAGTCTTAACCAATGAAGAGTGCCATAAGGCCATAAGAAAGAAAAGGCCTTATAAAGAAAGGCATTAATGGAGGACTCTTAGGACCTTATGGTAAAAGCTCTTCTGTTGATGAAGGGACGTAGTGGAATGGTAGACCGATTATCATTGCTGATGTTTATTTTTTGTGAAATATATTAATAGTATATGTTTAAGTTTGTATAGCTTTAATAATATCATTATCAAAATGTGCGTCAACTATATTGTCAATAAATGTCACAGGATCATCTGCCCAACCTCTTATTCATTCATCATTTTCAGTTGCGAATAACCATACCGATCCATATTTTGGTGATAAATGGTAACCAACATTTTTTATACAATCACTTATTATTTTAGGTTTAAATCTCTTACAAAATTTGTTTGTCAGATCAAATCCAAAATGTCTCTTTGATTGACAAAAGGACATTTTATATAATATTTTATTGTTTAATATGAGATTTCTAGCAAGAAAGGTTTCTAAACTAGGATATTCTTTCTCCAACAAATCCCCTCTCTCCAAATTTGGGGGTGGGGGTGGGGTTTCTGGTCTAGAATCCTCTTTTGGCTCTAAACCCTCATCTTACTTTATTACTTCCAACAGTCGAATTGTAGGAACTCAAGTGTCCAACAGTCTAATTATGGTAACTCAGGTGTTCAACAGTGTTAAGTGTAGTACTCAAATGTACAGCAGTTTAATTGTGGTAACTCAAGTGTCTAAAAGTCTAATAATGGCAACTCAAGTGTTCAATGGTCTAATAATAGTAACTCAAGTGTCCAACAGTCTAACTGTGCTAACATGAATGTCGAACAGTTGAACTTTGCTTACTCAAGTGTCCAACAGTCTATTAATGGTAACTAAAGTGGTCAACATTGCAATTATGGTAACTCATTTGTCTCACAGTCTAACTGTTTTAACTCAGGTGTCCAACCGTCTAACTTTGGTTACACAAGTGTCCAACAGTCTAACTGTGGTAATTTTAGTTTCAATATTCAAATTGTGGTTACTCAAGTGTCCCCAGTCTAATAATGGTAACTCAAGTGTCCCCAGTCTAATAATGGTAACTCAAGTGGTCAGCATTGTAATTATGGGAACTCATCTGCCCCACAGTCTAACCATGTTAACTTAGGTATCCAACAGTCTAAATTTGGTTACTCAAGTGTCCAACAGTCTAATGATGATATCTCAAGTGTCCAATAGTCTAACCATGGTTACTCAATTGCCCAACAGTCTAATTGTGGTAACTCAAGTGTTCACCGGTCTAACTGTTATAACTCAAGTGTCCAACAGTCTAATGATGGTAACTCAAGTATCCAACAATCTAATGATGGTAACTCAAGTGTCCAACAGTGTAATGATGGTAACTCAAGTTTCCAACAGTCTAATGATGGTAACTCAAGTTTCCAACAGTCTAATGATGGTAACTCAAGTGTCCAACAGATTTACTATCTATCCCATCATAGACATATCAGCTATTTAATCCAGACACAGACAGACCAGTCTATACAGGGTACTCATTGAAATCAGAAAATTCTGTCTTTTATTGACAGATGTCCCATGTTAAGTGGAGTGTGATTTTGGATTTTTAACATAGCCATAACAATTTGAGTCATATTGCTATGATGTCTGCAGTGTGGCAGTTTATATTTAGTGCTGGGGAATCATGCTGCAGACATGTGGCATCTTGTCCCATCAAGTCACATTATCCTGAAACCAGGCCAGTCAGTCCTAGCAGTAACCTCTTAATGCCTAGCACCATGCGAGGCAGCTCTTAGTACCATTTTTATAAGTCTTTGGTATGACTTGGTGGCAAAATATGTAAGAAAAGAGGTTTATGATGGACAGGTGTTCTTTATATGTTTGTGTTTGCTAGGACAGTTTTCACTTGTTCAATAATACCCATTATTTCTATCTATTAGATAACAAAAACAAACACACATAACCAAAGTATATAATACACAATGATATAAAAGATTTCTTATGATCTTGACCTTCCAAATCAATAAATACAAACAAGTACAGCTATACTTATATTTTAAACACTTTTAATAAGTGCATTCCAAACGTTCAATGATTTATTTATACTCCCAATGCAAGTGAATTTGTTCCTTATTCTGCCCTTAATCTAAGCCAGTATTCCCTATCAAAATTCATTGTAAATAGTGTAGTCCATAAAATGTTTTGCTCCTCCTTGGTTCCCCCCCCCCCGCCCTTCTTGGTTACCATCCTGTAATAAATCTGCAAAAGGTTCATCCTGCATATGCATTTGAGGTATTCAATAAGCCATCATCTAAATAAATGCCCCCTATGATAGAGTGCACCCAGAAAATATTTCACCATGCCTATAATGGCCTAAAAAGCAACCAGGAACCTCCACTAACTTGTGCTTTGGGGAAAATACTGGAATATAACTAGTTTTGGCCCCACTTCAGGTCTGGGAATGTACAGTAGTTATTTGGGAACTCCACTTCAGTAACAACCAATACTGAATTCATAAATATAAACAAACCAAGTTTCCAAAAACTTACTTTGTTTATGCCTAATTTAGAACAGGCCCATAGATTTCAATTATCTGCCAAAAGATCTGCTTAAGGAATAACTAATACTGAATCCCTTAATGGCTGTTACAAGTCACCATCAACATCCCAAATCAAGTTACCTGGTTTATGTCAGACTTTAGAACTGGTCCAGGGACATACAGTGTCTGCTGAGGACCTCTATTCCAGTAACGACCAATACTAATGCCATTGATCAGAATGATCCCTTTCTGCCAGCCCTAAGATGATGAAAAAATTAAATTTAAAGATTGGACCCTTACACATAGATAAATATTTCACAAAATAGTAACATATAAACTTTAGCACATATAAAATGCCATTTCTGTTTTGATTTTTTTTTATACAAAGCAGATATATCTTTCCTAAACTTCTAAAATTCCTTTTTTTTTTAAAATCAGAAACTTTTGCACTTAACTTTAGTACAGTAATGGTGAGAGGTTATATAAGAGTTTAACTTCAAAGTAGTATAGTAACAATATTCATTATTGTAAGCATTTTATTGCATACTATAGTAATATATAGTTGAAATTATTGATTCCATCTGCAACACAAAAATTCTATTAATTTCATTCAGACTTTCTATCAGAAAACATTCACCTTGGCTACTGCCATGATTTTGTATGTCCTAAAATATCCTCTATTTCTCCTAAACTTGACACCAAAGACAGCATCTTCTAGGTTAGGTTGAACTCAAGTAAGAACAAAAACTTTTAAAAGTGAAATATGTTTCTTTGATATTATTAACTTCATCATAATATGATAGGAGTACACACACTATTTTGCAAATCCAGCCCTTTCAAAGCCATGAAAAGTTTCACCACATCTATTCAGTTTGCATTAGCAATACAAGTACTAAATGTCGTCTGCTTAACATTATGAAAGTCAAACAAAATCTTCTCTGTTTGCAGTAGCAATACAGGTACTAAATGTCATCTGCTTAACATTATGAAAGCCAAACAAAATCTTCTCTGTTTGCAGTAGCAATACAAGTACTAAGTCATCTACTTAACATTATGAAAGTCAAACAAAATCTTCTCTGTTTGCAGTAGCAATACAGGTACTAAATGTCGTCTGCTTAACATTATGAAAGTCAAACAAAATCTTCTCTGTTTGCAGTAGCAATACAAGTACTAAATGTCATCTGCTTAACATTATGAAAGTCAAACAAAATCTTCTCTGTTTGCAGTAGCAATACAAGTACTATGTCGTCTGCTTAACATTATGAAAGCCAAACAAAATCTTCTCTGTTTGCAGTAGCAATACAGGTACTAAATGTCATCTGCTTAACATTATGAAAGCCAAACAAAATCTTCTCTGTTTGCAGTAGCAATACAAGTACTAAGTCATCTACTTAATATTATGGAAGTCCATCCATCCCTAATTGTTAGTAACAGTAGGCTTTTTCAGTGGTAGATTGGCATCATTTGTACAAAACTGAAACGTTCCTCCTGCATGGATGCATGGTTTTGGAGAAATAATTTAAAGGTTTTCCTAGTTTTAACAGCAGTGACTGCATCTGATGGCAGATCAGCATAATTTATAGAATTTTGAAAGATCTTAATGCCAGAATGCTCTGTGCCAAGTTTGGCTGAAATTGGTCGATGGGATTTGAAAGACCTTTAACATTGCAATTGTTGATCAACAATGTATGTTTCTACTTTTACATATAGTGGCCACATTTATCTGTTAAGATTTTAAAAGAGACATACTTCTTAAAAAATATGAAGTAAAATGCATAAAATGTCCAATGTATAGGTATGATCTATTGAAGAAACTGGTCATGAGATACATGATTTGCATTTACAACTGAATCTATTTCACTCTATACTGTATGTATTCATATTAATCTTCAATCTGGCATATGGCAATTAGATTGTGTAATTGTTTTACATAAGAAATTAGTCTTTTATGTCATCACATCTATATCACTATTATGCTTGAAAGGTACACATGAAAGATGTCCTTAGAAATAAAATCAAGCTACATTTATTTACAGACGACTCACTGCAGATAAATATTCCTGTGGAATGTTGACTTCTGTTTTGTTTCTGGTGCTTTTCCAGTCCAACAGATTTATCTCCTTTCCACTGATTATCACCTGAAATAAAGAACAGTAAAAAAACAAAATATCATATTTTACCCAGGGCCCCAGGTAGGCGACTGGTCTAAGGCATGCACCTTTAAGATCACTTGCACATCTCACCTCTGCACGAGTTTGAGTATTGGCTTGACAAATGTAGGTATCACTCATAGAGATTTCCCCAAATGTTTACTTTAAAAATTTGCTGGAGAATAACCCCCATCAAGGTCGCTTAGCATGACTCCAGTCTACTTGCCACTCCAGACAAGAACTGTCACTAATGATTAACAGGTTCCAACATCAGAGGATGCAATACAACTTGGTATTAAACTGTGTCAGTTAGAACTACTGACATACATTAAACATAATTCAAGAGCAGCATTTACGCGTTGTCCATCAGATATATTTTGTTCGTGTTTAATGCCATTTATTAGTAAATTCTGTGTAAACCATTGATATTTACTTTTCCTTGAAAAAAAAAATTTACAGTTAGAAAAAAACTTAGAAAGCCAGATCTTTCAATCAAAACTGATAGGAAAGTATTTTCATTAGAGTTTCCTTAGATTCATGAGAGTTTCCTTATTCAAGGCATTACATTTTAACGATACACTGATATATATATATATATATATATATATATATATATATATATATATATATATATATATATATATATATAATCTGTTATGGTGAAACCACATAATTATATAGGAGATACATGTATACATATTTATGATCAAAACATAAGGCAAATTTGAATTAAAATCCGACTTGAAACTGCCAAAGTGTATATAAAATGTTGATATGAAAACCGTTACATAGTAGTTCAAAATCTACTGAGGCAAAATTCATATCGTCATGACTAAAACTGATATAGTTGCAAGTATACTGCGAAATATACAGATCCAATTAAACAAGTATGAATTAACAGGGAGGCTATATTCAAAGAATTTTATGCGTTCCTTGCTTGGCCAGCCAAAGTCTGAGGTATCGGTTATATCTTCAAACATCTCGTCTCTTCCTGCCAAATAAATTATATCGCCAATAAATAGTTGATTAAATTCATTTACCTTCTGATGTATTATGCTACATTTATATATATATATATATATATATATATATATATATATATATATATATATATATATTTGGGAAAGTATGATTCTAATCCAACTTCCATTAACACAAATCCGAATAAGTACATTTAATTTTAACAGCCTCGTCAAAGAAATGACAGCCCCTCTGTGTGAAATTTGGATCCAATCATTCTAGTGTATCAGTCTATAATTTAAAAGGAAATTTAATTTAATTGTATCTCATACACTCCTTTTCTTTCCTCAAAGTATGCATAGCGGAAATGAAGTTGTACCTCACACGTATTCCTTTGTTCAGAAGTCCTGATCTTTCTGTGCGTTCTTGTGATACTTATGCTATTATAGGTCAATACTTATTTGTTTATTTTATATATACCATATTCCTCTTTCAGTACAAAGATGATTATTATCTGTTTGATTTTGTCCATGTTTGTAACCTTCAGGACATCTACATTCTTTTATACACAATCTGCTTAATAGATCTGCATGTAGTTCCAGGCTTTGTCTCAGCTGCCGCCACTTACAAACCTTGGAGTGGATGTAATCAGTTTCCGTTTCTTTGGTTGTCGCTCTTTTCCTGGTGTTTCATTTAATTCTTGTTTCCTCTGCCGTCGCATTCTGACTCTGGTCAGTGCTTCCTTGAGATCTTCTTCTGGAATTCTGAGAAGGTCTTCAATATTGTCATAGTAAACATGCGGGCCCAGTTCGTATTCTACCACATCACCAACTTTCTTGAGACCTCCACCTTCCGTAAAATTTGGGAGTTCTGCCTCTGACACTCCTGCCGTTAATAAATACTGCAGACTACTGTTAATTAATTTGCAAATGTTGTGTAATGCAGTAACTGGAGGCATCCACAACTTTGGACTTCTTACATCTTTTCCAGGCAGTTTTATACTTAATTGTCTTACTTCTTCCAAGGAAGTCTTTCAGCATCTTGCTTGCTAGGGCAGTAGAGGTTCTTCAGCAGATTTATGTAAACCCGCGGGTCAATGGTTACACTGAGATGCCCAGAATCTGGTCTTGAGTGGATCTTGAAGAGATTGCTCCTGAAGGTTTCATTTTCAAATATTCCTTTCAACCACTTTTCGTGTGAGATCTCATAAAATTTGGGAATAAAGTCGTTACCACCCAAACTGAGAATGAAAGGCAGAATCACCACTATTTTATCTTCATTATATCTAATTTCAACAGCCCTGATGATTCCTGTGATGTTGTAGATATCAAGCTTACCAGCACTTCCAGGCTTTTTGATGACGACATAGACATGATTCTTGAAATTGCCGTAATCCTTTCGTGGCAAATACAATGAAACGACTAGAATATGTATGGGAATACTATTATGGTCCCCTGACGATACATAGCTGACAACATTTTCTCCTTCTTTAAGTCCGATTGCAATATAACAAAGCCAATCTGCCTGAGCTAGCTCTGCCTCACCTGCTTTTTTTGCTTGATGTCCAACTTCTCAGAACATATATATCCTTTATCTGATGCAAAATGGGACCGTACTGGGATAGCAAACTGTGTACATGGTATCTCCTTGTGATGTTCAGGAGTATCACATGTGCATGGACTGAGATAATCCTATCTATATCTAGAACGATATCTTGCATGATTCGAAGTTCTCTCACATGACCAGTCAGAAAATTGCTGATCATTTTTTTCCGCTTCATGGTTTTAGTGACTGCAGGTTTGCTAATATTTTCTGTACTGATAATCTCACCGTCATCTTTTTAGTGGTAGATGTCAGTTTTATTTTCTTTGGGTTTTATTGCCCTGGTCATGGATGTTAGGTCATATGGGGTGAAAGAATATACTTCTCTTCACATATAACATGTGATGCAAACGGAAATTCTTTCAGCAACCACCTCAAAACTCAGTTTTCTAAGTACCGCAGACATTGAAGCCCTGACCTGCCAAATACTTTAAATTTGACCCCCGCAAACTCTCCTAGGATTGTGGCTGTCCTTTGGGAAATATGTACAGGAACTTTTTTCTCTTCAAGTAGAATTAAGCTTGCGTCCTTCTGTTGACAATCACCCTTAGATGAAATTTCAATATTTTCATCTGTATTAAGCTCAGTCAAAAGCGAAACCAAAGCAGTCCGTACACTTTGGACTTAGAAACATTTCCCTTAGTGCACTCAGGTGTAACAGCAGCTTGACAAATATTCATCTCTGATGTGGCATGCTCATTGAATTTTTCAAGCTTCAGCAGCATTTTCTTTCTTTTTTCTTGTTTTGCAGTTACATCAGTCTTCCGAGGTTTAAATTTTGCGCATGTGATGGTAACACTCTTACCAGCTTTCACACGTTGCTTTAGAACCTTGGGCGCATCAATATTGTCAAGGCTTGGCATGTCATGATCAGTAAGAGAAAATAAGCTCTGTTGACACAAGTATCTTTTGATGAGGTAGTTTCCAATTTGCAATGTTTTTTTTCTGTCCAAGACACACTCAGACAAAGGTGTGGACTTGAATTCGTAAATATTCTGTGGTACCTGATCTTCATGTGTCGGTAGGGCTCCTCAACGTAGAATCATTCTTATAGTTCGTATTACATGTCTTAGATCTCTCTCAGTCACATATTTTCCAAGAAATTGCTCATGCTTATATAATTCATCTTGCTGTTTGACTGTACATTTTTGGGTGTTACTATTTGAAACCGATTCTTCTGCACTTAACAATATGCCTATCACTGACATTCTTGGAACAATAGCTTCAAAAGTTGCTGATGGTCTGAATGCTTTCAGGGCATCGTGATGATCCATAACACGTTGAGAATCCAGACTGAAGTTGGTGTCACTTCCACGATATGGTGTTGCAAAAAGTGAAGCTTTGAGTTGCTGGTGAAAATATCCAGCACTAAAATGTTCACATAGAAGATGGATAGAAAATTTGCCGTATGACGCAGCACCATTTACAAACGCAAATGGCAAGGATGCTTTGACTGTGGAAAGTAGAAGATTATATCCATGAGTTCCACCAATTCTTTCAGCTATCGACAGTCCAACAATTTCATCACAATGCCTCATTAATTCTACATGAAGCAGGAAGGTTCCATTGCTACCACAAGCTGCATCAATGAAATCAAAATGTTTTCCACCCCATTTGCCTTCAAGATCATCTGAGGACATCACTGTCATGTATCCTATCAGAGATTTTGCTGTAGGTGTCTCAAGACACTCAACAAATCTTTCGAAGATTGCCAAATGGAGACTTAAAGATAGCCTTCGGATATTTATTATTGCTGTTTCAATATGTGTTATGGTAACTAATTTAGTCCACTCTGTTTCGTCCTCATCGTCCTGAAGAAATTTCAGGAGATGGAATAAGCCACGTGTCTTATAAGCACAAAACAAGTTGGTAATCTTGGATTTCATGAGGTGTAGAACAGGAAATTCTGGAAGGAATATTCTGTACTTCATATTTTCTTCCATGAGAATGAAAAAATTTGATGCAATTTTCTGATCTGGAGCAAATACAATACGGTCTTTTTCACTTTGTTCTTGAACAATCTGTCCACTTTTTACAAGAAAGTTATCAAGGATTTATTTTAGTTTCCATTTATCGTCCTCTTTTTCCAATTGCTGGAGGTGGATGTTTGTAGAGAAGGCATGGTGGTTGATATTTCTTAAATGGCAGGGGTTTTATTGACTTTGATGGTTCTTTTCTTTCTTCTGCTAAAGTGCTATTTTCTGTTACTTCAGAGAGACTGTGATCTTGGTCACATGTTGTACTGCCTTCAGTAGATATTTCATGATCTTCTGAAAGGTTTTGGCAAGAAATTGTTGAAATAGATGATTGTCTTGATAGCGCACCATCTACATGAACTGTCCAGTCTTCATCAGGTTGCATGGTTGACGTATGTGGCATGATGTTACAGGGCCTACTTGCTAGCGAGGAACTGCTCGTGTTTGTTATAGGAACGCTTTTAAGTATCAAAGCGCATTCATTCAAATGTTCTTCTGCTTCTTGTTCATCAATATCATTTTCAGTGGTGTTTGTAGAGAACAAAGACACTCTTTGTGGCGGCGAAAAAACCTCTTTGATTGAAGAATGCTGAGCTACACTATGACCAAACATATCCGAGAGTTCATGTGAATGGTCAAAGTACTTTTCTAAGTCATCCAGTTCAGCATGGTCTTCATCACTACATGACTGATCTACTCCTTTGGTGGCTGAGTATATGGGCTCTTCCGTAATGCTTAGATCTTGGAATGAGTTCTCCATTGAGGAGATCTCATTGCTTTTGATGGCAATGGTAGACCGTTCTGCTGCATCATTAAGTAGATATTGCAATGTAGATGATGCTGTGATGATAGGGCATAAATCCCAAAATATATGTTGGGTGAGCAACGTCTGCATGGCTGTTTCTTCCTCAGATAGATTGAATATGCATCTCGCCATATCATTCTTGTTCAGCACTAACCGATCTTTACAACCACATTTTGGATCACCTTCGCATTCTTCCAGATGCCAATCTAAAGTTACCTCGTTGTCTTTTGGAAGCCCTTTCACTGTAATCGGTAGTGTGCATATCTGTGTTGTACGGCCTGAGCCACGATCAGGATCTGCTCTTTTCTGCAGTTTGACAAAGTTGTCAAGGAACAAAATCAAGTGGCATTCGCATTAGCTGACCAGATGCAGATCAGAAGTAACACTGGTCACTGATTTGTAAAGCAAGGGATGTTTTCGTATAAAACATTCAAAGTAACATTTCTCTGGTTCAGCTAGATGCTTTAGTCACTTTTCAGCTGCATGAATACCACGAGTGATGCTACAGTCCTGTGTTATGCCAAGTACACATGCTACATTATGATAATTAACTGTTAGAATTGATGTATTTATTTCCTGGGTAATACCAGTATGCTTCTTGTTGTAGATGTTCAGTATGACATCATAAATTGTTTGAAGGCGTCTAATCTTGCTGACAATGAAAGTGGTCTGATTGTCCGATTTTCTGATACCATCAGAGTTGACAACTCCATGTTCAAGAAGACGGAATGGCAAGGGTACGTTCGTCTGCCATTCTTGTAAGGGATCATATCCGTTCACTCTTAATGAATTATCTATGTTCTTTTCAAATGCCTTGAAACAGTTTTGCAATGTTTTCCATCTAATGTTTCGTCTAAAATATCTTCATCTGAAGTACATTTGTATACATAAATTATTTTGTTGTCTATTTCCTTTGTAATGTAAAGATCTCTGAGAATATGACGAGGTGTTTCCCCTGAGTTAGCTCTTGAAATAGTGCCATGTTCCAGCCAGACAATTTCAGGTACATGGACATGATCTTTCAAGGAAATTTGGAAAAAGAGGGAAATATCAGAAAGCAGCGTTCGTAGGGTTTGCTCATCTTCTAGTTCACAAAATACATGAAGATAAAAGTGATAAAATACTGTCCACAATTTCGTTGCAAACATTAAAATCGCCAGAATGGGTGGAATACAAATTTCAAAAGTGCCTTAATGCTGCAACAAAATGTCTCATTAATTGTCCTCGTTCGGTTGACTATTCCATATAGTTCTGCCTTTATGTTACACTTCCTTAATGGTTTATCCCAAGGCTGAATATTAGAAGCAAGAAAATTATAAATATCATCAATATCCACCCATGGCTCTGAATTAATCACACAGCAGTGAATGTCATGCAGTTGCAGAATTTTGGTGAATTCCTTTAAAGTATATATAGATTCATCACTTTGTGTCATCTTGAGGTATTCCCATCTTGTATCTTAAATCGTTTTAAAGATTATATCATTTGTTGGTGTGATATTCTTCATGGATAATGGTGCATAAATGTAAATAGATAACAATCCGGTTTGTCCGAAATTTCAAAGCCTGATAGCATGATAGCAATAAGGCTCATTATAGCAAAAGCAGCATGAATTAAGTACACAATCAAATTAGAGAAATAAATGAAATATCTGAAGAAATATGTCAAACTTTCATAAATTGTTGGGGGATTTTTTAAACTCACGCAAGCCTTATGACATTTCCCCAATTACAGATATTTTGTCACAATATCAAGATAAAGCGAAATCAGCATAATACTTCTCTTTGCAATAAGAAGTAATTTTTCTAATCATGAGGATTTATGTTCTTGGAAACAATACCTGTTTCCATACATTGCTGTGAAAGTGGGAATATATGCTGTAGATTTAGGTGGAGAGACTATTAAAACACGAAATTCACTTACCTCTTCTTGGGTATCTTCATTATCTGCCAAACTTAAAGTAAAATAGTTTGTTCAAGAAACGTCTCGTAAAATCACGAATAAGGATACAGTTAGGAAAATTCTTTCCTATCACTTTTGTGATGCCTGTGTATGTAGTTCTAACTGACACAGTTTAATACCAGGTCGTATTGCATCATCTGATGCTGGCACCAATTAATCATTAGTGACAGTTTTTGTCTGGTGTGGGAGTGGACTGGAGACATGCTGAGCGACCTTGATAAGGGTTATTCTCCAGCTAATTTTTAAAAGCAAACATTTGGGGAAACCTCTACGAGTGATTCCTAAAAGCCATGTCAAGCAAACTTATTTTCGTGTGTCAGATCTTTAATATGTCACAGTTCTGCCACCGTACCGAGAGATCACAGCATGATAAACACACTGATCAACATTTGTTTTATCCCCAAGGGCAATAGACCTGTGACAGTTGGAATTTATTTACAATTTAGACAGTGCTTTGAAAAACTAACTCACCTATTCTCCAATTTTAAACAAAACGCCAATCCCACACACATAGTGCAAGATGTAAAAGAACATATATAAACAAAGATATCTTCCCTATAACTTTTCTTTGATAAGTAAAGTTAAAATCCCTCCCAAACCCTCCATTTTATTTTCCCTACCCTCGCCTACCCTCTTCATTAAAAAAAGAAAAAAACATTACAGAACTACTATCCTCTTTACTATCACCGTAATCTCTATAAAAAGAAATCAGTTATCTACCATTGTTTTCATTGGCAACGATTTAGGACATGAAGAAATTTAATTTTTTTTAGAAAAGCAATAGCACAGAAAAATGTTCTAGTATGCAACATCTTTAGTTTGGGGAGACATTGGTCCTATTTAACTCTGTAAAAATCATGCATCTCGAGCAAAGCATGTGTTTTATTTATTTATTTTTTTTTTTAAAAAATGTTTTTGTTTTTTTGTAAATAGTTATTAAGATGGCGAATTTCTATTGGCTTTCAGACGGTTATAGAGTCTGTACGTGAAATCCTTTTACTTCAAAATTTGCTTTGGGTGCAAAAAGACAGATTTAATGCCTCAAATACCTGCCTAATAATGAGATAAAACTGCCCATATTTTTGGATACCTTTGCTAAAATAAAACCAAAAGAATATTATTATTCACCTGACCTGACTAGTCAATGGCAGTTCAAAGCAAAAGAAGTTTAGGCACCCCAACCCCACATTTATACCTGCATTTTTCATGTCTGAAGGTCACATATTCTATTATTAAATAATACTGTCCGAAAAGGTCACACCATAGCTTTAACTAATGAAGTTTGACAGCGGCCAATTTACGAAACTATCCACTGCCACCTTTTGATGGATTGAGTTCACAGCAGGAAAGTGTATCATGGTCTTTGTTTTGCTATTTGGGGAGGGCTGGGGGGGGGGGGCGGTTCGCCAGATGCCTTTTTCAGCTGAGATTATATATAAAAATGACTGAATCTTGTCATGAATCTCTCGACGGAATGACACCTCACTTGTTACAAAGAGGTCCAGATGTTCTCACTAAGTCACACCTTTCGGTCTTGGTACTTTACTTTACCACTTTCCTTGAAATAATGGTGAGGACAAAACCTTTATGACAAATCGATAGAAAAGAAAAATTGTTTCATAAAATAGGTAATTACATTTGCAAAGCAAGGATCTAATAAACTGATTTAGGGGATGTATTCTCAGCCAATGCAATTTGATGCCAATAACATATATGTATAACCCTTTTTCCTATTTTGCGATCTATTTTTTGGTGGGACAATTATTCCTTTGAGAATAAACTAGTCAGCTCTACCATTATTGAGACTTATCACCTGCAGTGTCACTTTCCAGATTATTCATCTTCTGGGTATTCACTTATAAAATCAAGTACAGACACAAATTTGCATTCCTTTTTCGACGTGTAATTTGTTAAAGATGATATATCACGAGGCACTTATACCAGCTGCGCACAGAAGTGAGTTTAATTGACCAAAAAGCACAACAGGTTTACAGCCGGAGCTTAAGACTAGGTTTAAAAAATATCAGTGTCATAATGCATGTGCTTTTCAATGTATTTTTCATTTACATGAAGTAAAGGTGGCATTTAATAGTATCAGTCATTCAGGTAAAAATTGGGTCTCTTACGAGATCGAGCTGTTTTAAGACACGCGTGTGCTACGCCATTTTAGGCTGTTTGAATACATATGCTAATGGACGTCCATTACATATGTACATAAATAAATGAAAGCTTAATCATTAATCTCCGCAAAATGATAAAAATATTTTGTTTTACAATTATGACGTAGTATGATGGACCTAACATTTCTTAAAACGTTTATATTCAGCAGGAAGAAGTCGTATCTGTCATTACAATGCCAATCGTATCCATCTTGTTAATATCCTGTTCACATAAGAAAACAATGCAAGAAGGCTAGCAATAATAATAATAATAATAATAATAATCTCAGGGTTATCTAGTTCTGCACAAATGGGTGGATAGGATTGGGATATTAGCTACATCATGTGATGTCTCTACTTATATGTCCTTAGGGATGCCATTTATTTGAATATTTTTATTAATTGTTTAGATATTGGAAAACTTCGGTAGCAAGAGACCATGTGGTTGAGGAGAGCAAGTTCCCCTTTGATTTTGGAAGTTTACAATTTAATTAGCTTCTTCATATTTTCTAAAATGCATCCCTTGGTAACTATGTTCTGAAACTTCCTCTGTTCCATGGAGTCGAATTTCAAACTTGGATTTGCACAGAGTCGATCACAACTCACCGGTGCTTCATCAAGGCTTTCGTGTGCAATTCCCCCCAGTCATCTTTTTGGATTTTGTAGCGATGTTCGCAAGGTTATATTTCGAGATAAATGCACAGTCACCTTATTTCGTAAGAAGATTGCCAACGATGCAATTTGGCGTGCGGGATGTGCTACTGGTAAAACTGAATTGTCATCACTGATTTTGAAATGCTCGTGCTTACTCCTTCACCGACTACAGATTCACTTTGTTATTGCTTATGCTCGGGAACCGCTTCAACTGTCATTTCTCGCGCATACCATAGACGCAAACCCGACAACTGCTTTTGCGGGACAATTTACTTGGTAAATAAGTGCCTAACATGGTCTTACCGCACCAAAACGTGTGTTCGTGGCGTTTCAAAGTGCAAATCAAGATAATAGTCAAACTCATAGTAAGATGAGTTTTGACACCTAAGGAGTGACTGAGGTTTCGTTGCGATTGAACGTTTATCAGGAACCTTATGCAGAAATTCAACTTAACACTCCTCATATTGCACGTACATATCATAATTTGTGGTCGTATTTGGACCGGCATCAAAATATAGACACTGGTTTGCAGATTTCCCAACACGACTTCGTAATATGTACCCAATTTATTACCTTTCGCTGGAACCCCCTGGAGTTGTTCAGACACTGTTGCCGACATGTATTTTCATGAACGTGTAGCTCCAGCGTGTTAAATATTTAAATAATAATGTCCTATCACGAAGTGAAGGTAGGCCTTAGTGAGGATCACTTGGGGAAAAAACACAGTCGGAAACAATTGTCCAGTCTCACTGAAACTTTCTCCGGCAAAATTAACTGGAAATGCCCCAGTGTGGTTGCCCCAAACACAACTCGCTCAGGTTAATGCGGCCAAACAAAATACTTCGGTGGTGCTAAAGTTATCCAAATCAGAGGTGACACAATGCAAAATGCAATATTTTCATTCCTTGCAGCGATATCCAGCGTTGTTGGCAGCAGCGTCTCCAGCGGTTGCAAAAGCTGCGGCATTAGGGGCTGTCGGAACTGGGCCAGGAATGACGCTTAAATAAAGGCTGTTGGTAATCGCATACGAATAAAAGAAGGAAGAGGCCATTGATTCCCAGGAACATGTCTTCGATTACCCGGTTCAACACGCATAAGACCATGCCGTTGATTCGTCCATTGACTAGTCTTCATCTTTCAAAGTCAGCATTTTCGTGTTCTTTTTATGCAAAATTAGTTTGCATCGATAGTGCCACGCACAAGTGAAAACGGCATTGTCAACCTGGATTTAACAGCTGGATCTAACACTCACTGGGTCGCATACATGGTGACATCACGACATCGTTTGTATTTTGACCCTTAAGGACTTGCGCCACCAGTTGCAGTTGTTAATTAGTTAACCAGGCACGGTAAACAACCACTGTTTTATTCGATGGTACCGTTGCAAACTCGATTGGATGGACCAATATGTGGTCATCTTGTTGTTGAAGCCTTGCATGCCCTGGCGGGAAGCAAAAATATTTCATAACCAATGCCACAAGGACTTACTGATTTCGTATTAAAGTACGTTTAATATT